>JAQBSW010002924.1:0-93061 GCA_029291075.1 Eudiplozoon nipponicum
AAAACATGGTTTGTTGAGTCGGTACATTGTACCAACACAATGGATTTCAAGATATGCTCAATTTCACCTGTTAATCTATAAAATGCATACTTTCTTATCCTGATTGATATCAGTTATAAAATATTAGATATCATCATATCATTCAATTAAATTTTTAATAGATGTATATAATTTATTGATGAGAACTAATATATGGGCAGTTTCGTCCTAGCTCTTAAAGGTATTTACTGTTACAGTGTCTTTTTTCCTGAATCACATTTTAATCACCGTTTCTTTGTTTATGAAAAATTAAATCATTACTTTGACTTAAAACTGTTTAAATTTTGCCGCTGTTTTTCAAATCCTCCTGCCTAAAGTTAAAATCCGTTTTTTTGTAGTATCAATTTGTTCAGTTCCAATTGGTTTCAAGTTAACACTTTTTATTACCTTGTTAATTATAATTATTATTGTATGAGAATTCATTTGGAATATCAACTTCATTTTTCAACAGACATCGTCCTGATGTTATTCATCATTTATTCATTGATCTTTTCACGTTATTGATATAAAGTATTCGATGTTGTACGACAAAAATGTGTTACAGTTTAAATTCAGTAGGGTACTTGATAAAATATATTGGAGACATAATTTAAATATTTTAATAGCCATAAATTAATATAGTCAGAGTGAAGAAAAATTAAATATAAACTTTTATTCGTATTGTTTTATACTAATTATTAATTCATTAATTTTTTAATTTATAAGTCGAAATTCTAATTTATATTTCAGAATAAAGACATATCTAATGTTTATTGGAGAAGTGGATATTGCTTTGAACAAATTTTTCTTCAAGGCAATAATTACTATGCTTGTTTTCTGTAACACTGCAATTTCTAAATTAAATATTTTGAACTACATTTGGCCGTTCTTTTTACCCAATCTTTTATAAGTGTAAATAGATGCTCCCTTTTAAGTTTGTATATGGTGTAAATAGGTTGCGTCCATGGGCTAAAGACAAGGATTATTATCTTACCGAAATCGTCACGTGTTATTTGCAGTTGATAGATTTTTCTCCTTTTAAAACATTTAGTGATTAAACAGTTTCCAAACTAAATAAATAAAACTAGCAAACAGGTATACATCTTGTGGATAATTAAGTGCGCGCATCAGTAAATACATAATTCTACCTAATTAAAAATATGCAAAAAAATAAGCATACACGTAAACATACACAGCCTTGGTGTTTTGTAAGGCCATTTTCAGTCGCTTATCTAGAAACAAAGTACTGTAACTATTGTACGGATCTGACCAACATTTTCACTGTGCATGTCGATTAACCGAGTAATTAGAATTATCGCCCACATTATTTTATGAAGCTACTTTATGATTAGAAATTGGTTAGCGAACCTTTTCAATGATATTGTAAAAAACGTGAATGTCGTCACGAATCGTGTTATTTGAAACTATTCGCTATTCTTACGAAGCACAAGCCTAGAGAAGAACAGTATTATATACAAAAATTATGCAAATTGAACATTAAATTATGTAGAGTAGTCAATAATCATCGCATGCTTTATGTGTGCAGAATATTTTATTGCGCTTCTATGTTCATTGTTGAGTGATATGCTCATAAGTTTTTACTACAACATTCACTTGATATTAATCGTGCTCTTCTATGTTTTTTGCTGAAATAGGAGCTTAATTTTACTACTACGTTATAGAATTCTGTATGGCCATGGATGACTTCAACATCTGGTGTAGCACTTTCTATGCGAGAGAATGCTAGATACATACGTACATATATATATATATATATATATATATATATATATATATATATATATACATATGTATATATATAAATTATTGCTGGAGATTGAAAGTAAAATATTTTTGTGAAACTGGATTAATCAAATTACCTGATGCGAGTTTTGCCTTACGGATGCAAATGGTAAATTTTTATTCAGTCACCCTAGTCTCACATGGTTAGACAGACGTAACAGTTACGGAAATACAACACACACACACACAGATATGACACGAATCTATCTATTGAAAGGTCAATCTAAAATATAAATTATATGGCCAGAGGAAATATCGTGTTAGCCTCATTATTTTGTCTTGTTAAACTGGTGAGGATAGACCAACTAAAGACGGCTTTCGATAAAGGCAGCCGAATCGTTTTGTTGAATAAAGGAAACCACTGGAAAACGAACGCATTAGTCAAAACGCAGATCAGGTTATTGCTGGAGATATTTGCTAAGGTTTAGGCATATCGTAATAAATATTCAGTAAAAACCAAGCATATATAAATTAATATGCAACATTTCCGCATGACTAATTTTTAAATAAAATTTATACATTATAAATATTTTCCAGCATGCAGATGTAGGGAGCCGAAAGTATGTTTCGCTATATAAAAGTAATTGATAGTGGCAGCAAAAAAAATTCAGTAATACAGATTTCCTGTTAATAAATTTGACAGAAAATGTGAATGTTATGTTGGAATATTTTGCCATTCCAAGACATATTCCACCAAACTGAATTTGAGCACATTGTTAGAATTGGCAGAGAATTTCATTTCGGATGCCTCATGACCTCTTGATCTACTTCACTAGAGCCAAATTAAAAATCAATTCAGAAAGATCACATTTAAAATTAATCTATAAAGCAGTGATGTTTCTTGCAATTAAATAAAAACAACATTTTGCCTTATTATTTATCTAGTCAAATATTTAATTTGAATTTGATTGGCTGATTTCCGAAGGCTTTTTCTACACTATACAATTAATTGCGTATACTGAAAAATTTATTTACTTAATGAGTCAGGTGTTGACATCAAGATCGCAACCTTGATTATAGTAATAATAACAGCTCGCAAAACCAATGTTCGATTAATTATAATGAAGCCAAAGTTTTTCCTATTATATTTTCAGCGAAACATCTGGTATAATGCATGCAGGTTTTAAAATGCCAATGAGTTATGCAGTTACATTGGTAGGGCATTTTGCATAACAAAATGTTGGGAAATACAGCCTCGTCCTTTATATATTAACAAATTTCACAATCACATATTCATCACAGGCTCTATCCTCTTTTGTTTGTTATTTTGGGAGGGAAACATCGCAACAAATAGCCTGAACATCCGCGGAAGTTAAGATGAAAAATTTTTCGCATGCAGATGACTTTTTGGTGAATAACATTTCCAACAAACCTACAAAGTTATACATAAAGAACCTAACAAGGTAGAGCAAGTCCTTTCAGTTAAAATTTTTGTGTCTAAAAATAACGGACCACAGAACTGCCGAAACATATTTGAAGCAAATAGGAGCGTCAAGCAAATGCTAAAAAGTAAAAAAAAACTAAACAAAACTAAAGCCATAACAGATAAATAAGCATTTTCGCGAACGCGTTAATTGGTTTCTGAAAATAAAAATAAAACAGCACATGGCTGTTATAGAAAACTTATATTTATTTTAAACTAAACGTGATCTTAACTTGAATTCAAATACTCGGCTTCCAGCAATGAAATAATCCAAACAGGGTATTTATTCAAATGTAATCGCTTTCAGTGCGCATTTATGGTAGGAAAGGATAATAGTTGAAGATTTAAATCAAAGGCAAAAACAAATCTGATGAGGACAATTAAATTTTCATGTAATGAACCATTGAAAAAAGCGGAATTTGATGTTTTTACGAGAAAATGGCAGAAAATGGTGACTTTCAGAGACTTTAGTTGGAGAAATTTGCATTTTTTATTCAACAACAAATAGAATTTATATATAATCTGAAAAATAGTGGGGGAAATTTATTGCACAGTGTGTGTTGCATGTTTCACCCGACAAGGTATATTTATATTAAGATGAACGTTTAACTCCAATCATCAACGTCACCCATCTAGATCTTTTGTATTCTGACTAGCGTTAACTGAAACTTTTTCTGGATGTACACAACAAAATTGATCAAATTATATCAGTTTTAGTAATAATAATTCAAATCTGTAGTATATTTTCAAATTGATCATAACTTGGAATACTTATTGCACATATCTGAAAACTAAAAACCCAAAAGCATTATAATTATCCATGACAAAATCTAACTAGTATCCACAATAAATTTGAAAACATGATATGTAAAAAAAGAAATTTCAATTATAGGAAAAGTTATTCAAAAGTATTTTCCATATTTAACAGCGATATATTAACAAAATTATTTAACTTTTTTATATTTTTTTATATAAAATCACTTATTTAAAAATATCAGTTCACCAATTTCTCTCTATAAAATTAGTTTTATACTCTAAAAATGTTTTTTACAACCGAAGACGATGTCAACTTTATTTATCAGAACTTTAGTGTATTGGCGAATGGAATTGCAAATATTTGCCGTAAATTTAGTTACTCCTAATTATGTTGCGCCTTCATAAACCATAATCGAGTAAATAATTGAATAATTAAAGAGATTTGGCTCCCAATTTTGGATAAATAATTATTCTACATGCAGTAACTTTTAAATACTGTCCAATTCATTTTATAAGCATCTTTGACTTTGAGAGCGTTAAGATCGTCCCAGGTTTTCTTTAAAAAAATTATAATTATTCATAATTAATAGAATTCATTTCGATAGATATTCTCCAAACATTACTGTAACATTGAGTTTAGAAAGCAAACGAGTCATTCAAAATCATTTATACCAGCCTTTAACTGATTAATGAAATTCAATACTGGATAATATTTTTGATGAAAGTAGGCAGTAAAAAGTAATGCTCCTATTAATAAATTGACATGCCAGATATACATTTGCAAATTTGATGATACTTTTTGTATTTTAGATGCTGTCTTGTACGATGGAGTTGTGTTTAACCCCATTTTTTTGTATGCCTATTATCACAAAGTCTATCTAGAAACATATAAAATTGTTTCTTGGAATTTTAGATGAGTGGCGTAATATTGTTCTAGTCTTAGGTCTAAGTGTGTAGTTTTTTACGTTGAAACATGTAGATAAACGAAAGCTGTGAAATTTAAGTGAATAATAAATAAATTACTCTCAATACACTTTTAAATTTAACTTTATCTCTAATGAAGCTTCGTAGTAAATCCCGAACAAAATTTAATTAGAAAAAGAACCAAAAATGTTGACTGATTAACTAAACATGAAAATTTGAAAAATTAAATTTATAAAAATTGTATTTATTTTCTAATGTAAATAGGATTATTTAAAACATTATTATGCGGTTTCTGAGTATGAATTTGAGATTCGCATAATCAGAAACATTATTTAATATCGCGCAGTATGAGATAATGTTACATTGACTAATGATCTGCACGTAAATTTTAACTGTATAAGTTTTAGCGAAAATTGATAAATATTTGTTTTGTAAATTATATTCATGTCATTATTTGAAATAAAGATACCTCTTTGATTCTCACAGTGAAAAATGACAAATTCCACAATAAATGGGGACAAAGTGGATTTAAACTGTTAATAATATACGTATTTGTAGATGAAGCACGTTAGTTTGTACTTAGTTTTGCTTAATAGTTATCATTAATTAACGGTACCATGTACGACGTTAAGTTAGAAATGTTCAGATCCCCAAGCAGTAATAGAAAATGTGTAGTCCACCAAATTATATCGAGAGATTTCGCCCAATTATGTTTATTTCTAATATGTGGTTGACATTTACAAAGCAAAAACAATTTTATACGCTTCTAACAGACCAGATAAAAAGCGATAACAAAATAATAAATGAAGAAGACAACGTGCGGCTACTGAAAAAAACATGAGGAGACAGGCTAAAAAACTTCTTTGGTTACATTGAAGTTTATTTTTGTGCAACTTCAAACTAAATTTAACACAAAAATAAGAAACATAACAGCAGAAATTTCAAGGCGACTATTTGAATGAAGTTAGCCTCCTCCGGATAAACACAAATCCTAATAGGTCCAAACGAATCTCAAATTTCTCTACCTCATATATACAACGTTATTGGAGTCGCGTTAGTCAGTGTGCTCTGCTGATCACCACGTGAATCTCGAAACACGCCATTACGCGCGACTGGCTGCCGTGTTTGCAAGTATTACGACAGATTAAAAATGGGAAGGATGTTTATTTTAAGTAGACAAAATTTATTTTAAAATCACATTAATTACCGTACGCGGAATTAATAATAATAAAATTTAATAAATCAGAAAATGCTATATAATTTATTGTACATTGTATTTGGCGTTGGTTATCAGATAAAAACATGAATTATTTGGCATAAATATGTCCCTCTTCTGTTAACATGTACACAAAATGTATCTTTTATTTGTCTCTGACTAGTTTCACATGAAAGCCGTTGTGGATTTTGTTAAGCAGTCCGTATTCGATAACAAAATTGTGTTTAGTTTAAAATGTATTTTTTTGAAAATTGGTATGCGGTTTTCATAAAATAAATAGCATAAGTTGTTTTGATATGACGGCTTCGACTTGTAGATCCATTCAGTACGTTTCTAGTTCAAATTTCGTAAATCATCTTTAGATCAAGTTTGCGAGCTTGAAGTAAACACCAATCACATTGTATTTAACCAGTCTTCGAACAACATAACAAAACTACCGCCAGTCACAACGTATAGGAATTGTGCAGCCGACATTTCCAGTCAATTTCAATGTACGCAAGACTGCTAGAGGTGAGAGCCGCATATCAAAATTTGATTTCCATATATATTCAACGCGGTTTGATCCTCGATAGTCAGTTTGCCGTCGTACTCTGATGATGATAATGGAAGGTTGAAACGCGTCAGTACGTTGCGGTTGGCGGTACTTTTGTTATGTTGTTCGACGACTAGTGAAATCCAATGGTATTGGTGTTTTTTTTCAAGCTCGCAAACTTGATTTTAAGAATTCTTACCACCACCCGCGCAATAAATTATTGTTAAATTGTATTGCCTATATATATATGTGGCGAAAGCTGCAAAGATTTAATGTTCGTGACTGCATAGAAATTGTGCAGCCGACATTTCCAGTCAATTTCAATGTATGCGAGACTGCTAGATGTGAGAGCCGCATATCTATATATGATTTTCATATATATTCAATGCGGGTTGACCCTCGACAGTCAGTTTCCCGTCGTACCATGATGATTATCATGGAAGGTCGAAACGCGTCAGTGAGTTGCGCCTGGCTGTAGTTTTGTTACGTTGTTCGACGACTGGTTAAATAGAATGGGATTTGTGTTTACTTCAAGCTCGCAAACTTGATTTAAAGAATTGCTTTCACCCTTCGTGCAACCAATATTCGTTTGAGAATATAAATGTTCAAATCAATACCACTTCCCCATGTACTGTAGTGTCTGTTGAATAATGATAGATTTAGCACTGTTAGGTGGAACTTTATATCTATATTGATGCTATATTTGCTCGCCCTAAAGTAAAAGTTAATCAAGAAACATTGGTTAGCATATAACTGTGCCTTTGGTCACTACCATAAGAGATTGATGTTTACTTCACGCTTGCCAACTGGATTTAAAGAATTCTTACCCCTATCCGCGCAATCAGTTATTATTATATTCGTAGATCATCCATACTTTTCTTAAGATCAAATGTCTTTAACTATTTCCATTCCTGTGCATAAAATAAAACACACACACACACACAATTACACACACACACACACACACACACATATATATATATATATATATATATATATATATATATATATATATATATATATATATATATATATAGCTTATCAATGTTTAAAATGGACTTGACATTGAAATGCATAAAATTGAGTTCATGTTTGTAGTTGTCAATTGCACACATACACCCTATATATATATATATATATATATATATATATATATATATATATATATATATATATATATATGCGGTTATTGTACATTGTTGTCTAGTTCTATTTAGCTAAAATTTCCATAGTAATTATAAGCCCGGAAAATATAACGAAGTATATGCTAGACAAACATACATTGTAATCCAATTATTAATAGTAACTCGTCAATTAAATTGCTACAGCGATTTAAATGGCAAATAAGTATTTGTTATAGAGTCGAAGTTAGGCAGCAAAGTGAAAATGTTTGAAAAATAATGTTAAAATGTAAACACTACAATAAGAAATGCTGCATAACTAAGCCAACAATCGTGACAACAAATGAACGGTTCTGAATGATGACATGAAGTGATCTAAAAAAAATTAGATTATGGCCTGGCTGTTATAATTGTAAATGTGTAGTTCTGTTATACAAGTGTGAAAAAAATATCCGGGCAATGAAAGGAAATCGGAGGTGGAGAGTTTGAACATACTAACATGCTAAACAGTAAATCAAACCATTGATTCCGCAAAAATCGAAAGAAGCACATGTGATTGTGTCCAGTTTCCAACCAATTAAACCGAACAAAATTGTTCGAGATAAAAAGGGTTGACTGACCAAACATGAATACTGTTCTTAGCTAAGCTTACGTTTTGGTAAAAAATTATTGCGAAAGGATCAGCTTAATTCTCATCAATCAACAATTTCCTATAATGAGGTTCAGCCAAAAGAGTCAGGTGGCAAAAGAAATTAATTCTGGTGATTAGCTTCGTTCCTTTTTGCAGCTCATCAATGACTGTCAAGAATTTACCGCAGAAGGGGCACGAATGAGGGCACAATTGCCTCAGTGACTGGGACTCTATTAACTGCGCTGTGCCTGTAGTACACTAGACATAGTTAAAATCATATTCTCCGTCCAAATTTGGTCAGCATTTCCCACGGTTGTAAATAATTACGCGCCTTTTCATACCTGAAGTTCTAATAAGCCACAGACTATCTGTCACTTTACACCATACACGATGCTACTTCGGGGAGTTATAGAGAACTGAAGTCTAATGGCATGACTTTTATTACATACATGTTGTATGTTGAAAGGGATCACCAGAAGGAAAGACTAACCAAAAACATAAGGCAGTTTTTAATTGAAATATAAGTGTAGTTTGTGGCAGAGTGGCCCAATGCATTATGTCATTGATACTGAAGGAAATAAGTCCCGTTAAGAGCACTACCCTGGCAAATTTTAAGCCGCAATGAAGGACTTCAAAACATGAACGTTATCGGTCTACTGGATAAATTGCCTTTGCTACCATATGTGCGAGCTGGAAGTAAACAACATTTCCATTGTTTTTAATTAGTCATCGAACAATATAGCGAAACTGCTGCCAGTTTTTCGATGTCTAGTTTTATACAATGGTATTGGTGTTACCTTAAGCTCGCAAACTTGATTAAAAGAATTATTGCCAGTGCCCGCGCAATCAATATTGTTTAATCGTATTATCTAAGGCAATGATTACTTTAAAATGGAAGCATATAACACTCACCACTATATATATATATATATATATATATATATATATATATATATATATATATATATATATATAATCAACCTTTTTGAGTTATCCTATATGCGGGTATTTTCGTCTTGCCATCCACAGGCATTATATTTCATTGCATTTATTTATGATTAATTCTCAGTTTAGCATTCCAACGCTTAATGCGATATGTTAGATATGTATAGAGAGAGAGCTGAAATACGAAATCGATTCTTTTTGAGTCCAAAATTAAGTTTAAATAAATAAATAAAAAATATATATATGCACTAAAGTGTAAACTTACAGAACTTCCCACAATATTGTAAATGAAGTAAAATATTTAGATTTTTATTTCTAATTGGCGTGTAATACCTTGATTCCAAAAAATTACGTGTATTCTTTGATTAACAAATTCAAACTTATCCATTGGTTAAACAATCCTTTTTTTGCGTGCGTGATGGTAACAATTATTTAAATCAAGTTTGAGAGTTCGACCTAAACACCAATCCCATTGTATTTAACCTGTCATCGACTTGTTAAATACATTTGGATTTGTTTTTACGTCCGTTGATTTCTATTTGTTAAATTCCATGATGTGACTTATCAAGAAACCACGCGATGATAGCAAATTTTAAATTATTTTAAGGAAGTTGACCATTTTGAACCATCTAAAAAACAATGAATGGTTGGTCAGCGGAGATCATGTCCAAATGCAGTGAAAATTGCGAAATATTTTGTATGTGACGCAATCAGTCTTTTGATGTGACAAAGCATTTAAGAAGAATATAAGTGGCGATAAAAGAGACTATTCAATAAACAGTATTTAATTAAAAAATTTGTACAGGTTAATTAATTTTTATCGTATCCTAATAATACTCATAAAGGTTTAGATTGCGTTATTACATTCAATTAATACTAATTTTACTTGGTTTTTGGACCGCTTTGAAATTTGACTCGGATGCTTTCTCATTTAAACCCCTAAAGTATAATGATGGCGTGCCGATATAATGACGTCATACTTTTATAGTTCAATTTTTATTATGACCCAAAAGTTTATATATATATATATATATATATATATACATATAAATTTCAAGTAACATGGTTATTCAATTTGAGCTAATTTCTAAGAAGAAAAAGGCACAGAGTGCCATGATGTTGGAGCTAATGAGCTCTTTTCTAAATTAGAAGTAAGCACTGAACTAACTGAAAAAAATATGTATGATAAATTGTTGAACCACTTTACTAGACAATTTAGCAGAGGAAATCCCTAATCGATGCGTATAACATTTGTATATAGTGGCCTTTGTATTGAAATTTATGCTAACTTAATAAATGATAAGGTAAAATAGTCGAATTCAAATAAGAAGATGCAGGTGCTGGGCGAAATAAACTTTATAAAATTTAAAAACTTACGAAAATTTGAAAACTTTAATCAAGCACATGTCAGTTATAAAGGTGCCGGACTCCGCTAAACGTCTGAGGCGATTTAATTTTTTCTGTAAATCGGTTCAGTAGTCAGGTGATTCCTAAAATTTCATAAAATTGTTAAATAATTATAAGATCGCCATATTTATTATACACCTTTCAAAATTTTTAGATCAATCAAACTACCATAGATGACAAGGGATCCGGTCTATTTCGAACTGTTGAGTCGGGCTTTTTAAACTGGTGTAGATCTGGAAATCCATATGATGGAACAACAGAAGTAATATACGTTAACTTGTATTATTTTTTAATTTGAATGCAATTGGCAATTTTGCTGCATAGAGGATGATTTCTATGATTATAACCAAAATGATCCAACTAGAACAATTTCTGCTGGTTATTACGATGGCTGAATTGAAATTCAACGTGAGTAGTGCAAGAAATAAATTTTCCATCCTATTTAATGACTAGCTTTACAGGCTATAATTATAGCTTACCTTTGCTTGAATAATTCAAAACGGCATAGTTTCCCAAATTTGACATTGACCCAATTATATAGGACAGAGATAACCCGACTAATTCGATTTTATATTGGTAAACGATGCGTTTGAGTAGTTTAACGACGGAAATATTGGTAATGGATATGATGGAGAAGGGATGAAATTCAAAGGCACTTTACATATTTCGTGGCAAAATTATGATAAACATGACGGTGCCAAGGAACCCTAGTTTTGCAGCCTCAATTTCTCTCTACTTGTAGGTTTCTTTACAATAAGAAGAAAACCAATCTGGGGAATTAACGAAATTTTCGATTTTGTACATTTTCTAGCTCAAAACCATAATACAATTAATAAAACCCTGGCATAGAAGTCAAATATAGTAGAACCACATCAAGTAGCTAAGTATATTCATTTCGGGTTTGGTATATTTAAAAATTTTAATAGAGAGTTATATTCACTAACTGGGAAGGCGAATAAAATGTTCATCCACGACGCGTGCAATGCTCGATTCGTGACGGTTGGGTTGAATGACTAAGTTATATGCCGTCTGATTCGAGACGCTAAATCGGCTGATTTGTACGGCTGTAAGGCATGCCCAATTTCCATGTTTACACGAATATGCCGTTTTAGTTAATGTTTCGTTTAAAAGTTGTTTTCGCGACAGGCAGTAGTTTTACTGAGGTTTTCTTCAAACTCGTAAGTTTGATTTAAAGGATTGTTTCTGGAGCAGTCATTTTCGGGAAAATTGATAGCACATATAGGTGAGTAAGATCTTCAATCCTTTACGTTTCTAGGTGCAAAATTTGTCTTTTGCATTGATTGATGGGTTCACAAATCTATTGTCCAAAACTGCTGTCTCACTAAGTTTTTTTTTCTAATTTTTCCCTGCGTTTGGCAACTGCATTTCTAGTTCATACCTCAGGGTTGTCATCATACTCATGACCAACAACTTATTGCCATTGCCCTGTCATAAATTATCAGTCTGCATAACTACCTTAGTGAAATGCTTAATTCTTCGTCAAGGCTAATTACAGTGAATGCTGCAAAAAGTGCATGAACGCGTATACAGTTGTAAATTGCAGGCAGTACACTTTGTCCTTTACGTATTGAATCATTTGCGATTCCAAGCATCACATGCATCCGGTTTTGACCTTCGGCAAACAAGCACGAAAAATAACCTTGTACATTTCCATACTATCGCCGAATTTAGCTTTTCAAAAGGTCAAACCCGCTAATAATTTTAAGTTTATAAATATTTTCTTAGTGGAAGTCTGCTCAATAAACTGATATGTCTGAGCTGATTTGTTGGAAGCATAATTTTAAATTGGTATCAATATTGGACAGTTGAACTAGGTTATCCTTTATACAAAAATTTTTCAATCATTAATCAATTTACCATCATTAAAAATCATTGCCAAATCGACTTCAAAGACGTAGTACCGGGCTACTACTAATGAGTCGCCAACAGTCATGGAACGCATGTAAACATGACGTTATACCTTTCGTTCATGCTGAATTTAGTTTATCGTTCTTGTGCAATTTGAGCTAACTTTTACCAAATACACAATTGAATATATATAAATATATATATATATATATATATATATATATATATATATATATATATATATATATATATATATATATATACACTTCACAACAATCAATATAAATCTGTTCAGAGCGTTATATAGACAACATAAAATTCCTATTGTTTCAGTATTAAAACAGTTGTTGTGAACGGGAATTAAGAAATATATGAAGTTATTTAAAAAAATTCTTCAATGACTTTTATAGAATTGTTTATTGAAATTGTGTTGCCTTCCTTGAAATTTCTAATATAAATTGTAACATCTAAAGAAATACCTCTCTAAAGTAAGAAAATTTAAATATTTGCTAATTTTACAAATTTTGTCATGAATGTCGAAATCTTCCATAAAATCGTATAAAAGATTTTTTTATCGTGCAGCAAAATTATAATTAAACCAAAAAGAATAATTATATACACCAAATGTTTATTTTAATTGCTTTTTAATTACATCTTATTATGTGAACATGAAAAAGTTAATTTGTTGTGTATTTTTTATTCTATATTTTTTTCACTATTTAAAATTGATTGGTTACTTCGTTTACAGCATGAAATATAAATAAAGTTTAACATTTTAAATTTATTTTTCATTAATTATACATGCAAACGGGTATAACTGCGGCTAGCGAACATATCACACAATAAATTAAGATTGGATATAATATATACGTATCTGTGAAAAGACTAAACTTTATTTAGAATTATATTCTAAAAATAAGACTCAAATTTTTGGAAATTTATGCTTTGAAACGACATGAAATAGAAATTAAAACGCATAGCTAAACCGACTGTGACAAACGTAGTATTATTTGCTTCAAATTTGGGCACATACTTTATAGGCACAAACAAAAATTGATTTTCGCATTTCAACCAAGTTTTCCCATAATGTTGCTGTCAATCTGAGACCAGTGTAAGACATATTCGTTTACATAATTAAACATTCATTGATTGACCCGCTTGTGTTAAAATATATTCTAATCGAATTTGCGTACCAGGTACAAAATTCAATTCAATCGTAAATTAACACGACCACAACGTTGGTAAACTGCCGTCAATCTTGCCGAATTGTGCGTTTCCACCGTTTCCCTATATTATTTGAGCAAAACGACAAACTGACTAACAAGCGTCAAGCCGTAATGCAATTTTCAGTTGTGAAAAAAATTCCTACGACGCCTACCTGTATACAGTCTTGCATAACATTTACTGACTGATATATAGATGCATATAGTAAATAGGAAATGTAGGGCTTATCCTCTAAGTATTACTGATAACGGTAAAACGGATGTAATAAGCACAGTTTTGAATGCGTAAACAGAAAACGAACAAAATATATATTCACATTTTTCAATAATATCGAAAATGCACTGGAGCATATAACAAGAAGACAACCAAATGTATGCGTATAATATGCAGTTGGTGTTTTTTATACGCCTCTAAAACAAATCTTCGCCCACATAACGTGAATGACGTATTATAATTTGCATATTCATTCGTATTTAATTTCGATTTTTAATTGGATCCATGGCGAATTATTATTTATCGGCTTCACATGGTGATTGCATTAATGCATATTAAAGCAATGCTAAAGCAATTATGTATTCGGTGTTACGAAAGTAGTAACGAATTAGTTTGATAATGGTTAGAAGGGTAGACAATAGTTAGCATGAACGGAGAGTATAATCTTATTTGTATATTTGTTTCGTGGCAACACAACAATATATATATATATATATATATATATATATATATATATATTATATATATATATATTTATATAATATATATATATATATGTATATATATATATATATAATTATATATGTATATATATATACGTATATATACGTAAATATAATATCCCTGACTGCAAAGGGTACCAAAATTATGGTTGTTTAAACAGTAGCTGATATCAACACTATGTTAGCCGTCTGGGTACATGGATTTCAAGATATCGTAACTTTTACCAAAATTGAGAATTACGACTTCATTTGAGCAGTAAATCCATACACTCTGGCCTTGATCGATATCAGTTACCAAAAGTCGCCATAATCATGAAATAATTTAATTGAAAATATAACAGTTAGATACTGATTTTTGCATCTATCTATTTAATATCCAATTGTGTTTTGGGTTTTGCGCAATAAATAAGAATAAATAACATTAGCAACCCGCCAATTGGAGAACAACACAACGCGGCAGAATACAGTCAACAACCTAATACAATTGGTTTATGGTGTACATTGTTCATTTGCAGATAATAGCTTAGATCGTTGTTTAGAGTAAGATGTTTTCATTGATTCAGCAAGTAAATATCTTATCTGGCAAAGAAATATCTCAAACAAGTGGGCACGATACTGGCTTGTTATAGAAGAAATTATTTTGAAATTGACTTAACCAATAAGATACAAGATAGCAAAGAAATATCCATATAATCAGATAATTTAACAAGCTGATTAGAACTTAATAAATTATGCGTAGTGCTGAAAACTAGTTTATATTTGAGAGGATTGAATATAGCACATTCTACAATTACAATAATCAAGGTTGCGATCTTGATATAAACACTTGACCCATTAATTACTTACATATGTCAGTATAAACTAAAAATTATATAGTTTAGAAAAGGCAATTCATCCAGTAGATCGGTTTTTTCCTTATTAGGAAATTACATGTACTGGCGAGAAATTGCCGCGGACAGGTCTCGAATCTGGGAACGTCTGCTTCAGAATCTGGAGCTCTAAACATTCCTTAACCCTGCCGCATACTACACACAACTTTCAGTTATATACTAACAAATGTAACTTGGTGAGCCTTTTTCGTTTAATAATATAAATGTGCTACAATTGCATTTTCAGTATTATTTTTTTGGTAAAAGAACCGGTTTATTGTGTATTGAAATCTACAGGAAAATTGTATAGCTTTAAATTTAATGCCATTGTTGTAAAATAATGGACTATAGAGGTAAAAAGATGATTTCGGCATCAGTTCCGCATTAACTAGGAAGATGGCTTCTATTCGTATGTGCAAATTTGAAACAGTAGGGCTAATTGATTCAAACAGGTCCAGGAGAACAAAATATTGATATAATGACTACCACGGAATGCGATAGCTCATGTCGTGAAACAGATATTAAAAATGCGTTTTTCTCATTAAAGTTTTACAGGCTAGGGATTTTGAAAAGCATTGTCTCATTTTGATGTACAGGTGAGGCAATTTGAAAATCATTTTGTTGGCATTTGGAAAGAACACGTTAATTTTAAATACATTGTGTTGATACAAAATATTAAGTGTCTCTTCTAAACCGTTGTGTAGGTTTGTGGTACATTTAAATACTGTTTGTTGCGAAGAGCTTATATATATGCAAGTATGTATTAGGTTTTGCGAACCTAGTAACAAATTAGTTCAGTTGTGACCAGAAGGATAAACCAAAGGCAGCATGAACGGAAAGTATAATCTCATGCACATTCGTTTCGTGCTTACTGGCGACTCATCAGTAGGAGCCGGTATTACGCCCTTTAACCACTATATATTTGGTAGGAGAATGTGGAATAATAGGACGGTACAATCTCCTAGACGAATGTGTAAACCTGTAATAGTGAAGCTAACATCATCTAAAGTCAACGACAATGCAACTTCAATGCTAACTCACACTATATAATATATATACCGAGTCTGTAAAGGATACTAACACTATGGCCATTGTGTTAGTAACTGATACCTTTTTTGAAATCGATGAGTACCGGATACTAACACTATGGTTTCCGAGTCAGTACATGATACCAACCTGATGGATATAAATTTATGCTAAAGTTCACCCAAATTGAGAATTACAACAATTTCCGAACACCTGTTACTTCAGTTAAACCATACACTCTGGCCTTCATCGATATCAGTTATCACATTTCGCGGTAAGCATGACATCATTCAATTCAATATATTACAGTTCAATACTGTTTGTTGCGAAGAACTAATATATATGCAAGTATGTATTAGGTTTTGCGAACCTAGTAACAAATTAGTTTAGCTGTGACCAGAAAGGAGTAGAAGCCAGAAGGCAGCATAGGCACGGAAAGTATATCTCATGCACATTCTTTCTGGGCTTACTAGCATGGTGCTTACTTTCCGTTCATTGCCTTTAATTTATCCTTTGGTCACAACTGAACTAATTTGTTACTAGGTTCGCAAAACCTATACATGCTTGGATATACTATTAGTCCTTCGCAGCAAACAGTATTTAACTGTAATATATTGAATTGAATGATGTCATGCTTACCGCGAAATGTGATAACTGATATCGATGAAGGCCAGAGTGTATGGTTTAACTGGTGTTCGGAAATTGTTGTAATTCTCAATTTGGGTGAACTTTAGCATAAATTTATATCCATCAGGTTGGTATCATGTACCGACTCGGACCATAGTGTTAGTATCGGTACTCATCGATTTCTAAAAGGTATCAGTTACTAACACAATAACCATAGTGTTAGTATCCTTTACAGACTCGGTATATATATTATATAGTGTGAGTTAGCATTGAAGTCGCATTGTCGTTGACTTTAGATTATGTTAGATTCACTATTACAGGTTTACACATTCGTCTAGGAGATTGTACCGTCGTATTATTCCACATTCTTCTACCAAATATATAGTGGTTAAAGGGCGTAATACCGGCTCCTACTGATGAGTCGCCAGTAAGCACGAAACGAATGTGCATGAGATTATACTTTCCGTTTATGCTGCCTTTGGTTTATCCTTTTGGTCACAACTGAAATAATGTGGTACATGTTCGAAAATTTAAAAATAACACGTTTATACACTGTACAGGCTTGATATTTTGGAAAAACGTTGTGCTGGTTCCATTTAAAAGCACAGTAAACTAAAACTGTTTGTTGGGCACGTGGTACAGCATAGTTTTTTTGAACAATATTGTTTTCGCTTCAAGTGTATGCTCCTTATTTTGAAACAAATTTTGTTTTAACAATGTGCAGTTGAAATATCTCAAGAACTTTTTTGTCGGCACACAGTGAAGACTAGGAGACTTAATATAAATTGTGTTGGAAACCTGTGCATCCTCGATATTTTTAAAACCATTTTGTTGGTACCATTTACAAGTTTGCTATCTCAAACTGAAACGTGTTCACATTGACGTGAAACTATGTACAGGCTTATTATTTTGAATATGTATAGATGAGGTGTCCGAAACATCATTTTGTTGGAACCAGGTAAACTCTCACAAATTAAAAAAAATTGTGTTGGAACAAGGCATAGACTAGTAATATCATAGGGTTAAAACTGGGTGGAGGCACGCAAATATTTTTTTAAATGCACAGGAACCCAGTGCAGGGTAGAAATACTTAAAAAATATTGTGTTGATAACAATTACAGGCTAACTGTTCCAATAACCAGTGTGTTGGTACACTTTGCAGTTTGGAAAATTTGAAAAATATTTGGGTGAAACCGTATAAAGATTTAAATTTTTAAAGATAGTATTGTGTTCAAACTCGATATTTTGAAAACCATTGTTTTGTTATCATGTACAGTGAGGCATATTGTGTTAGCAATTGGTATAAGCTCGTTTATTGGAAAAGTATCGTGTTTGTACGCTGTGAAGGCGTGGCATTTCGAGAAAAAATAGTGTTTATACAATGTACACATTATATATCTCCTAAAAACCATTTAATTTGACATTCAGTACATGTTTGAAAATTTAACATAAATAGGTTTTACCACTGTAAGGGCTAGAAAGTTTTAAAGCTTTTTAGTTTTACAATTACAGTTTCTTGAAAACAATCCATTAGTCACCCGTTACAGGCTAGATTTCTAGAATAATAATGTGCTGGAACCACGTAAGGGCTCACTATTTATAAAATGATTTCTTGATTTAAATAATTGTTACCACCACCCGCGCAATCAATTATTGTTTAAACAATCAATGTGTTGGCTCGTGGTATTTAAAATGTATGAAATTGTGCTTGCATCCTTTGCAAACTCGATTATTCGAAAACCAATATGTTTCTTTCATGTACAGATTCGACTTTGTTGGCACCCGCTGCTGTCTCGATAATTTAAACAACGTTCTATTGGAAATCTGTAAAGGCTCGGTATTTTGTAAACCATGAAGATATGTGGTACACGCATGCTAACATAAAAAATGCTCCAAAACTACCAACAGGCACACGTACTGTCACTTTTCGATCTTTCATGATCATCATCAGGGTATGTCGGCAAACTGACTTCCGGTACGGGCTAATTAATATGAAAAATATTACATCCGACCCCTGCTCAAAGTCAATATTCTAAAACCTGTTAAGCCGGCAAGAATTACAGGCTCGGTATCCCAAAAACCATTGTGCTTTTACAATAAACTTACACGGTATATTGAAATAAATTTTGTTAGAAGCATGTTCAGGCAATAAATTTTGAAAAAAATTATGTTGGAAACCGTTCACAGACTTGGGAATTTGAAAAGCACTTTTGGATCCTTGATTAGGCTCGGTATTTAGAAATATGAAATACATTGCACTAAAACCCAATAAAAGACAGGTATTTTAAAACTTTTTTCTGATTTCAAGTCCAATCAGTCTTACGCAAAAGCCACCCTGTGGGAATCCGGTTCTGTATCGACATTTTGGAAAACGTTTATGTGAAAACCAGTACAGGATCGAGATTATGAAATAAATTTGTTGCAAAAGTTTACTGTAGAACTGTCCCAAAAACCATCGGGTGGACAAATGATACGGGCTCGTAAGTTAAACATATTGTGTTTTCTCACTGTAGTCCACGATGTTTCTTCCCTTTACATGCTTACAATCACGAAAAACATTGATTTTCCATTTGGTACGAGTATGCAAATTTAAAACATATTGCTAACAAACCATGTGCAGTCTCGATATTTTTAAAATCAATTTGTTGGTACAATGTACAGTTGAGGTAACTTGTGTTGTCCTCCGGTACAGGCTTGGAAATATAAAATTTATTTTGCGGAAAACTTGCAGAGGATGGATATTCTAAACGTGATTTTTGGTACAATGCGTAGCTTTGATATTTCGAAAACCACCGTGTTAGCACCTGGTTCAATAGCGTTTATTTGATAAATATTTTGTTCGAAGTATGTGCTGTTTCTTTATATTGAAATCTATTGTATCCGTTTCATTTACGCGTTTGATATCTCAAAATACATTGCATTGACGCCCAGTTAATATCCTTTACTTTGAAAAAAACCCTGCACAGGTTTGCTATTTTGAAAATCATTGCACTTTTATCGTGTATAGGCTTGATATAACGAAGACCAATGTTAGTATCCATAACTGACTTATCTTACATTCTATTTATTCCATTTACTTCGAATTCGCCATGCAAAAAACCTAACATGAGGTCAATTCTATTAGTGCTTAAATACACGTACGTACAGGAGACATTATACCACAAATTTACCGTATACTTGACCAAACGTTTTGTGTTTATAGGGCGTAGTACCGACTCCAGTTGATGGGTTGCTAATAATTTTGGAATTTTGACTAACGTGTGGTCATATTTTAAAAAATTTTCCCATGTATGCCGTAATTAATACACAGTTTCATAGATATCATTTATCTGCAACAAAGAATATATAACTTTTAGACATTCAAATTATTGATGTCACGATTATCACGAAATATGATAACTGATTTCGATTAAAGCCAGAGTGTAACAGGTGTTCAGATGTAGTTTTAATTCTAATTTTCATAAAATTTAGCTTATTTTTAAATTCATTGTATTGATACCATAGAGTTAGTACCCTTTACAGGCACGGTATATATGTTATATATAGTGAGTTGGCTTTTAAGTCGCATTTTTGAAGACTTTATATGAAGTTTACAGCATGACTACTTCTACACTCAAAGGTATAGGAGATCGACTTGTCAAATTGTTCCATATTCCTTTACTATATATATATATATATATATATATATATATATATATATATATAGAGAGAGAGAGAGAGAGAGAAATAGAGAGAGATTATAGGGCGTAGTACCGGCTCTAACTGATTATTTCATAGTAATCACGGAATTTGGATAGGAAGCTCGGTTCCGAAACCTAAAGCCAGCTAACGAAGCTTAGATCGCTCCTTATTATCATTGGCTAGTACGAACAATGTTGAATGTAGGGAATGGACGAATCAGCATATAGACAAAAAAATGACGAACTCGATGCCTACTTGGAAATTGGCGAAACCGATAGTACAGAGCGACAAGTCATGAATACAATTCGTGGAAACTCTCAGGGTAACGCTTGAACTGCGAAATCATTCGGAAAATATCTGATAGCGAAATATGATGACACAGTCGTCACACTTATAAATCAGTAGAAAATGACGAAAGTAGAGAATATTAGAGGCTTGATGATGGAACGGGGAATGCTGTTTCGAAACCCAACCAGTCAACGAAGATTAGAGCGTACCTCATTTCCAGTGGTTAGTATCAACAATGTTGAAACCTTCTGAGGAAACGTACGAATCAGAAACCCAGCCATAACGAAGGCGAATTCGATGCCTACATGTAAATAGGGATCAATCGGCTCTTTTCAAAACTAATAACGCAAAGCTACAACACACGAACGAAACTCGTGGAACCCCTCAAGGTACCGCTCGCACTGCGTAATCATTAAAAACCAAGGAATAATCTCCACAAGTTTAAACAAGCATAGACGTAGCGGTGTAATTAGATATGTTGTGAATTTTTTCTGCGTAGATGTAAAGCTGCTAAACATTAGTCTACAATAATTTCTGATTTCGGCATGATCAAATACTCCTACTAATTACACAATAAACAATTATTCCTTCATAGCTTTTAAATATACTGTCATTACTAGCTTTAATGCTCTGTTAACTGACTTGAATTGATTGGACTGAAGCAAAACGGCAACAAATAAAATTTATGCAGCGTCCGTAATATACATTATTAAGATTTATATATGGCTTTAAATATAAATAACAACTAGCCACTTTTGCCGTACGCATTTTCTACTAAGTTGCTTTAATTCGTAATTAGAAGCAAAACATAATGGATATTCATACGATGAATTCAAATTTATAATGAAAATAAACATAAATGAAAGCTTATTTTTATATACTTATATATGAAAAAAAATATTACAATGTATCATCATGTATCCGCTTGCATTGTAGATTGGTTTTATAGTAAAAAATATAAGCATATATTGGACTTTTATTTTTCAGTTTGAGTCACAATTACACATGAGCTCAAATGTAGCATGGCTAATGTAGTTATAAAAAAGCTTTTGCGTCAATATTTATTATATAAATGCTAAATGGTATTTTTGATGTATGCTGAATATTGTCAATGTAGAAATATTTCGTGCATGTCTATTAGCTGTTTTATTACCATTTTTTAACTAAAAGTATTTTAAGATTTGAAAATGTTGTCTATAAATGAGGATCACAATTTACTTGACGACACATTTCAAACTTTAAGTTAGTTAAATTTAACACGAATTATATTTAAAACAAATACTAAATTGTTCGTATTATTTAATACAGATTATTTGGCTTTATCCAATATTAAGTAGAGTCATTAACTCAAATATGATTGGTTAATTGTATCAAGCCAAATATCCATAAAATAAATCGTTCTTCAATTGGTCTAGACTTTTTAAGTCAATCATCTGAGCCTTATAGAATGGTTGGACAAGCGGATATTTGTAGTGGAATATTGACCGAACTATCGTTTGGGTTAGCGCCACCTATTCATCGTTTCATTGTCAACCATACTTGCGGATGGCAGTAAATAGAAATTCCCATTTATCTCAGTATTACACAATTTT
Organism: Eudiplozoon nipponicum; assembly: GCA_029291075.1. Taxonomy (NCBI): domain Eukaryota; kingdom Metazoa; phylum Platyhelminthes; class Monogenea; order Mazocraeidea; family Diplozoidae; genus Eudiplozoon; species Eudiplozoon nipponicum. The sequence goes on from JAQBSW010002924.1 coordinate 22,669, forward strand.
GGTATTCGCTAACCTGCACGGGATATAAGCTCCATCTAGTCCATAAACATTACTGATAATATCACAAAAACAAAACGTGACATTCTTTATATAGAATAAAGTTGCGTGCTTTTGTAAATTGTGCTGGACAATAAATCATACCATGCCGAAAATCGAAGTTTTCATGTTCGCTAAATGTTCTAATTCGGGATGACATCTGATATTTGCCCGTAGCAGCAGTTCGTAGACCATATTTATTTCCACTAAAAAATTTTAAAATCGGCCAAAATTAGAATACCACCAGATTTACTTTTGTCAATTATCTCCGACAGATGAATTTTTTTCGTTTTCCGTCAGTAGAAAGACGATTTACAAACATAAATTTGGATAAATTTTACTATGGAGCCACATATATTTAGTTTAAGCGGCATTTTAAACTCTTTATTCACAAAAATAGCACACATTTAGTCATGTTTTAAAAATCCAGAATGCTTTAAAATTATTTTTTTCTAGTTTTGCAAATGTTATCTATATTTTTCACCAAAATTCAATTTGATTTATCAATTCCGAAAGCATTAGACTAAAAATGAAACAGTTAGTTGAAATATATAACGCTCATTGCTATAATTAGTATATTTAGCCCGCCAGCTGAAACTTTTCATTTAGATTGAAGAATGTTATTAAAAGTGTTAAATATCTGTCAGGTAAAATTATTTCTTTTGAGAAAACGTACGCATGTTTATTTATAAACAAATTTTATGCGGCTTTTGTGTAATATTCTACTAGTTTATACAGTATTTTTGTCGTAATGACTTTCTAATTTTTGCTTTTAACGGACTATTTTTCAAAGAATTTACAAATTTAAATTAATTATTATCCTTCCATACAGCGATGCTACATTAGTTAAACCACAAACCAACTGAAAGATTGATGCTAAAAATGGTAATGAAAAAATAATTGTATTTCCAGGCACTTATATTTAAATTAACTATGAAAATCTATGCTCAAAATCTACAAAAGAATATTAATAAATACAACAACGTAATAAGCTGAAATGTTACAAAATTTATTAGTCTGTAAGCCACTCGATATATTTTATTTAATTAGAACCGTTAAAGATAAATATTTATATATTTGTAGGTTGATAGCCAAACATAAATAACCGCAACAGATAATTTCGACCATCATTTACGTGCAAAGGTTATTATTTCGATTGATTGATGGATTGTCGGAAGATTTTATAACACATTAGCATTCAAACTAGATATAATTTAGGCTAATTTCCTTCTCCCGTTGTTAAAGTTAAACCAATCGGGCTAGAAAGAATGCACCACAATTCACACAAATAAGTAACAGAAAACAGTAAGTAATAGGACTTTGATAAATTAACAAAAATTTGTTATCCCTTATTGCCTTGACGTGCAAATGTTGCTGGAAATAATTTTCAAGAACATGTTCTTGTTAAAATTAAACTACACCACAATCAAATTTTGGAAAAGCTTGTCAAAATTTCAGACATAAAAACACAATAAAATTATTCCAGTGCCTTTGCCTGTTAAAAGTATAATTAGATACTTGTAATGCAACTAATTTACCACGCCAGTTGGGTGGTTTCATTATACATGATTTAATTAAATTAAGAGCACATAGAAGATATAAATATATATAATCATAAAGCAAAAATATAAAATATAACTAATTTTTATTCCTGACGAGTACTCGGGCGATCTAACCCTATATAATGAAATAAAAGAAAATTATGTACATAAAGATCATAGTCCAAGTAGAAATAACCATTTAAGCAAGTTTTAATTGTTATTGAAAGAATAGTGCTAATAAAATTACATCAACATATAAATTAACTCAGTAGTCCATTAAATTTTATAAATAAATATAAAGTTTCGTGTCTGGTGAACTACCTTAACTTCATACGTAGCTGCATAGATAAACAAATTACAGCCGGATTTATGCAAACAGAAGAAGCATGCTCAGACATTGAGCTTGAAATGGAGATAAGTCAAAATATTTTTATGTTGATAAATAAATAGGCTGTCAATCTGCTATGTATCCGCAATACTATACGCAGATTAAACGTAGTAGTCAGCTTTATCTAGACACAAAAACATAAACAAGGTGTGAGTCTAAAAAAGAAACGCGTAATTGAGAAAAACGCAGCTGCACAACACTTTGATATTTTAAGTCAAAACATACTTATATTTTTGCTCATATATTTTTACACCGTGACAACAGACTAGATACTAGTAGATACAAGTAAGGTTAAGGATATTTACTGGATGGGATTCATGTAAAAATATTTAATAGAATTATTACTGACAAGGCAAAAAGGATTGCAGCCGGGTAAAAGGATTTATTAGTAATTAATTACAAAGTGGGCGTGTAATTTCTCATCCATTTCATGCTTTTAATGTGTATAATCTAATAATCATAAAAAAATAACATCAATAAAAATTGTTATACCATATATTCATAGTATTATTTAAAAATATATTTTACGTTGACACTTGCGTTTATTTAGAAATAGTAAATATAAAGATGTTAATAATGTTGCACGTATTCATTCTATGCCAAAACACAAAGAATATTAGATTTTTGGAATTTGTTCAAATGGTTGAAATATTAGCTAATTAATTTGACCGCTTTTACTGTGTAGATCAGATTTAGGTATAGAATAACAATTAAAAATTTTTCTAGTCGTTCCTTATTGCTTTAGCAAAACATTCACACGTATTTTCTGAACTTTTGAAAAAATGACGCGTACAAAATTGTTCTCAAAATTAACTTGAAGTAAAAGATACGGGTTTCAAATTTTTTATTCGCACATTTCAATTAAACTCTTTAGACAACTTAGGTCAATTTTTACGGATAATTAATCTGACTCTTTAATAAATGAAAGACGACAAGCATGGAATATAGTAACTGCGAAATCGTCATGCAATTTTTACATCAGTTTTGAAAACTATGCCAAATTATGGATTATTATATTCAAATTTTTATGGAGTATATTTTGATGTTATATTTAAAATGAAAATACATTGAAAAACCTCCCCGCATTTTTTTGATACACTAATAAAAAAAATGAAATGTGTGCGTAGAATGCTTTAGAGCATTCAAATTACAATTACACTGGCAAACAAGATCAGTAAACTAAAACATTTTATCGAATTCAACTTTCATAATTCAAATAACGTAAACCACAAGACTTATGAAGTTTTCGGCAAAATTCCGTTGTGACGTTTACCTCAAAGCATTGTTCTCTATTCTGGTTCGCTTAACAACAAAAAAATCTATGGACGTATCTTAATGATTAAGTTGATATGAAAGCTTTATTGCAATAAGGCAGACTTCTATGTCTAATAATACTTCTAGATCATGTGCTGCTCGGCCAAAATTGCAGAAGGCACACACCAAAATGGCTTTTATTTATGGGTTTACGGGTAGCCTGCATACAGGTCTGATCATTGACATTGTTTGGATGACTGTGTTGCTGACTAATAACCCAATTTATGATCTATTATTAACCGTGTTACTGCGCATTATCTCTCTCAGATTCTTCGAGCAAAAGCTTAAATATATCATATAATTATAAATCGGGTGTGTAATAACATTTGTTTAGCGGCATATTTACAGTCCTGGCACGTATTTTTCCATGAATTAACTTGGAGCGTGTACCTTTAGTATATAAACGTATATTATAGATAAATATACATAAATATTTTTAAAAAATTAATAAAAATCCAACTTTCTAACTCCTTCTTCCAAATTTAATAACAACTATTCTGCTTATCGTATACGAAAAACTGTCCATTTTAATTGGTCAGAAATAAAGAACGTGGTATGCTTTTTTACACCACATCAGTCGTGAATTGCCTACTGAGATTTTATTCAAAAAATTCGAAGAAAATCTAACGTAGGTTAAAGATTTTTTCAAAATTATTAAGGCATCGTCTTCACATTATAACTCTTATGTTTTAAAATACCACTGAAGGCGTCATATTTTAATGGCGTTAATTTAAAAAATGTAATTAAGAAGACAAATATAAATTTTGCGAAGCATTTTAAAAACTTACTTTTCCTAGGATGTGAAATATATTAAAAATTTATGTGCACCAGATTTTACAATTATTGTGCTAGTTAAAAGAGATTATCAAGATATTTCTGATTAAGACGACGTTATTCAATTTTACCATATTTATCATCTAATGTGAAGAATAGCGTTATCATTTTTAAGCACGCCTAAATAAGTTTATTAAATAATAAATTGGTGGTTTTAAAAAAAGTTCTTTAGGATAATGAGATAAGGTAAAGTTGTAAAAGTTTTAAATTTTTCTGTCAAGGCAATGTTAGAAATTACAGGTAAATACCTAAACGCATCATTACGGTTCGTTTCTCGCTTGTCAATTTGCTGTTTTAATCCGATGGTGACAATGGAAGATCGAAAAGTACCAGTACGCATGCCTGAAGGTAGTTTTCCTATGCTGTTCGACGACTGGTTAAATACAATGGGATTGGTTTTTACTTTAGGCTCGCCAAATTCATTTAAAGAATTGTTACGACAATGCGTGCAATCTTTGTTTTATATATATATATATATGGCGAAAGCTGCAGAAGATTGTTGCAAGTGACTGCGTAGAATTGTGCAAACGTCATTTAAAATAAATTATATTCTATGCGATACCATTCGAGGTGAGAGGCGTAGATTTTATTTTGCATACTTTTTATACATATTTCAATTTGGTTCACGCTTATGAGTTTGCCTTTGTGAGCAGATGATGATCGTTGAAGGCGGAAACGCCTCAAAACGTGTGACGGATGGTAATTTGTGACTGGTTAACATTAATTGAATTGGTGTATATATGGACCTCGAAAATGTATGTAAATATTTGTTTTCTTCACACACACACAAACAAATAATGTTTAATTTTATAATTTATATCCATACAGCGTACGCTGAAAAAGTGATGTTCCTCACTGAATAGTAATTGTGCATACGGCATTTCCAATCTGGTAAAATGTTTGCGAGACTAACAGATATGAGAGACGCACATCTTTTGTAGCTTTACTTACAAATAAACAGTGGTTTGGTCCTTTCTCGTCAGTTTGCCGTTGTATTTTTATGATGACCGCAAAAGACAGAAACACATGAGCATTTGTGACATACGGAAGTCTTGCTTTGCTGCGAAACTAGTTAAATACAATTGGATTGATGTTTATTTCAATCTGGCAAACTTGGCTTTAAGAATTGTTTGCACCAACAGTATAAATAATTACAGTTTTGTTGTATAGCTTATATCAACGTAGCGATAGCTGCAAAATTTTCATGTTTGTGAGTACATATAAATTTTTTAAACGACATTTCTATTCATCTAAAATATAGGTTTGACGGAGGCACACAAAATTTTAATTTCCTTCTATATTCTTTGCTGTTTTATCCGCGCTAGTCAGTTTTCCGTTTTGTTCTGATGGTGATTACAAAGAACCAATGCGTCATTTCGCTTGATTTACGTTAATTTTGCTGTTTTGTATGACATGTTAAATGTAATTTGATTTAAAATATTTTCTTCACCAACCGCACAATCAATGAATTACCAGTTGTTCTAGTTACTGGATAAATAACGATGCCATAATTTTTAAAATATATTTTGGCAACATCTTGGAGCAGTATTTTGACATGTTCGCTGGTAAATTACGTCGTACACAGTTTTTGTTTATCAATGTACCTTCATCAACTACTTACGTGTTTTGTGATTAACGATATCGTAAATTATATTTCGTTATTAAATTCATTCAATATATTAATTTCTTTTTAAATAGGGAATTCTTAACAAAGAAAAAATTCAACAACTGTAAACATAATTTTCAAAGACGTATATTGAAATACTTGCCTCGAAATTGGCACCTTTATAAGGAGTTTTAAATAAGCTGACCAATTTTATAAGTTAAGTTATTATTCCGTGTATTTTATAAATATCTTTATATGCAAGCGTTTCAATAATAACACAAATAATAAACGAACATGCAATTCACTAATATCGCAAACATCACTTTGAATGAATTTACAAGCAAAAGAATAATATAGTTGTAGTTAATCGTACAATAACAAAATAAACTACATGTAGCTTCAAAATTATGCTTAACTCAATCATATTTAGCTAAAGAGCTTGCCTGTTTAATTTCGTGGACTGTGTTCTGAGAAACAATAGGCTGTTTTCTGCTCCTCAATTCAGTGGAAAATATTGCGGACCCATTTTTTGGCTCCTCTTTTATGTAAACGCTTATCAAGCAATATAATTGCAAGACTGACTGCTCTCATAATAGCCTCTGACTTTTCGTTATTTATACACAGGTGGAAATTGTACTTGTTTGTGTATATAATTGTTAAGTGATTCCGTAGTTAAAGAACGTAAATTGGTAAAGCAAATGCAAAACTTCTAAAATAATGCCGGGTTAAGAACTGGAATCAATGGTAAAAGCAAAGAGCGTCATCATGACTTTAAAGAAAATTGATGAAGGCTAAACACGGAAAATACAAGCGCTAACAACCGAATAATGGACAATTAAAATTGAGTAGATGATTAACATAAACATAAATTCACATGTTCTGGACTCAAAAATAGCAATAAATAAATCGATGAAATTATTCGAATCAAAAGATCAAATATTTAATAATATTACTACAACTAATGAAGTAATTGATAATAATTTTGTAAACAAACTACGGCGACAATCTTATTCGAATTTTCTTTATCTTTGGCTGGAAACAATTTTTGACTCTAATTTTTCCATTTTCCTTTCCTACCTTCATTTAAGATGGAAACCAGCTATTTTTAAACCACCCTTTTATTTGGGATTTCGTGTATAATTTAATTTCAATACATTCCGTAATCAACCTCGTCGTTCTTTTACGATTGCATATTGATATGCATTCGAATAAATTGTGTGTCCAGTCTCCATCGAATTAGAGACAAGGTCAAATCAAGAAGTATGTCTGTACTTGCATACATTCCTGTGTTCTTCTCTACTTATCTTGACTGAGCATGTGGTTTCAGCAACATACAAGAGATTACATTCTTTTCATGGGATATCTTAGAATTCTGACTAATTAATACGTGCAATAATTTACTTATGGTTTGGAAATGTCACTAATTTACTTATGAATTTCAACAACGTTGTTTCTATTATCTTACAGGCTTGACCGTTATCGCTGAATAATGCATTTGTCTACCTAATTCCGAAGGTCTATTTTTAAAAACATTTAATCAAGGTTGGGATCTTGATATAAAAACCTGAACCATTATGACCATACATTTTTCGGTATGAACTTAGCGTAGTGTAGTAAAGGCGATTCATCCAGAAGACCGGTTTCGTCCAAATTGAAATCTCATCATGTACGATTCAGAATTTACCGCGGACAGGGTTCGAACCTCGGCACGTCTGCTTCATAATCTGTTGCTCTAAAAACTGAGATAATCTGCCGCACACTACACTCTGAGTTGCCGCATTGCAAAAGCGGAATAATGCGTGATTCCATCTGCGGTCTCTTTGCTAATAAATTATTGTAATCCACATTTATATATCGTTCTAATTACAAATTATTGGAAGGATCTGAAATTTGCTTCAGGTAATTGACATGATTATTTATTTTCAAGGTCACCACCGTATCTATCTGTCATCTGTGGATATCAGCGCATCCCTGTAAGCTTAATTAATATAATATATAATTTGAAAGAAATTTAATCCTCTCATTATGGCTGGTTTATCAAATATTGAGGATGCAGACCAGTTAGCAAGTGGAATTATGGAATGTAATTTAAAAGAAAGTTCAGAGGAATTTAAGTGTTTCAAATTAGATGATCATACCGCATATAAGGATTTTCCGGGCCTGGCATCTCAGAGGCTCTCTTATGGTAGTGACCAAAGGCTCAGTTATATGCTAACCAATGTTTCTTGATTAACTTTTACTTTAGGGCGAGCAAATATAGCATCAATATAGATATAAAGTTCCACCTAACAGTGCTAAATCTATCATTATTCAACAGACACTACAGAACATGGGGAAGTGGTATTGATTTGAACATTTATATTCTCAAACGAATATTGGTTGCACGAAGGGTGAAAGCACTTCTTTAAATCAAGTTTGCGAGCTTGAAGTAAACACAAATCCCATTCTATTTAACCAGTCGTCGAACAACATAACAAGTCTACCACCAGCTGCAACGCACTGACGCGTTTCGAACTTCCATGATCATGATCAGAGTACGACAGCAAACTGACTATCGAGGATCAAACCGCATTGGATAAAAATGGAAGTCAAATTTAGATATGCGGCTCTCACCTCTAGCAGTCTCGCATACATTGAACTTGACTGGAAATGTCGGCTGCACAATTTCTATGCAGTCACGAACATTAACTGTTTGCAGCTTTCGCCACATATGCATATATAGGCAATACAATTTAAACAATAATTGATTGCGCGGGTGGTGGTAACAATTCTTTCAATCAAGTTTGCGAGCTTGAAGTAAACACCAATCCCATTGTATTTAACCAGTCATCGAACAACATAACCAAACTACGGCCAGCTGCAACGCACTGACGCGTTTCGACCTTCCATGATCATCATCAGAGTACGACGGCAAACTGACTATCGAGGATCAAACCGCATTGAATATATATGGAAATCAAATTTAGATATACGGCTCTCACCTCTAGCAGTCTTGCATACATTGAACTTGACTGGAAATGTCGGCTGCACAATTTCTATGCAGTCACGAACATTAACTGTTTGCAGCTTTCGCCACATATACATATATAGGCAATACAATTTAACAATAATTGTTTGCGCGGTTGGTGGTAACAGTTCTTTAAATCAAGTTTGCGAGCTTGAAGTAAACACCAATCCCATTGTATTTAACCAGTCGTCGAACAACATAACAAAACCACCGCCAGCCGCAACGCACTGACGCGTTTCGACCTTCCTTGATCATCATCAGAGTACGACGGCAAACTGACTATCGAGGATCAAACCCCATTGAATATATATGGAAAACAAATTTAGATATGCGGCTATCACCTCTAGCAGTCGCGCATACATTGAACTTGACTGGAAATGTCGGCTGCACAATTTCTATGCAGTCACGAACATTAACTGTTTGTAGCTTTCGCCACATATACACATATAGGCAATACAATTTAAACAATAATTGATTGCGCGGGTGGTGGTAACAATTCTTTAAATCAAGTTTGCGTGCTTGAAGTAAACACCAATCCCATTGTATTTAACCAGTCATCGAACAACATAACAAAACTACCGCCAGCTGCAGCGCACTGACGCGTTTCGACCTTCCATGATCATCATCAGAGTACGACGGCAAACTGACTATCGAGGATCAAACCGCATTGAATATATGGAAATCAAATTCAGATATGCGGCTCTCACATCTAGCAGTCTCGCATACATTGAACTTGACTGGAAATGTCGGCTGCACTATTTCTATGCAGTCACGAACATTAGCTTTTTGTAGCTTTCGCCACACAAATATACGAAGAAAATTAAATTAAACAATAATTGAATGCGCGGTTGGTGGTAACAATTCTTTAAATCGAGTTTGCCAGCTTGAAGTAAAAACCAATCACATTGTATTTTTCAAGTCGTCTAACAACATAGCAAGACTACCGGCAGTCGAACACACTGACCCGTTTCGACCTTCGATGATCATCATCAGAGTACGACGGCAAACTGACTAGCGAGGATCAAATCGCATTGCATAAATATGGAAAGCGAAATTAAAAAAGCGGCTCTCACATCTAGTAGTCTAGCGTATAAACATGAACTGTTTGCAGCTTTCGCCACATATAAATATAAAGTCAATACAATTATACAATAACTGATTTCGCGGATGGTGGTAACAATTCTTTATATCAAGTTTGCGAGCTTGAAGTAAACACCAAACCGATTGTATTTAACTAGTCGTTGAACAACATAAAAAACTACGCCAGTCGCAACGCATTCACGCGTTTTGACCTTCCATGACCATCATCAGAGTACGACGGAAAACTCACTAGGAAGGATCAAACCGCATTATATATATATATATATATATATATATATATATATATATATATATATATATAATATATATATATGTATATATATGATGATCTTATGAGGTCGAAACGCGTCAGTGCGTTGCAACTGACGGTAGTTCTTCTACGTTGTTCGCCGACTGGTTAAATACAAGTCGATTGGTGTTTTCTTCAAGCACGCAAACTTGATTTAAAGAATTGTTACCACCACCCGCGCAATCAATTATTGTTTAATCTTACTAATGGTCAATACTTTTAATTGACCATCATCTGTTTATACTTTAACCATAAAATCATGATATCATTAAAATAATATTGACAAATATGAACTGTAACTCCTACATTACGAGCTTTTAATCATAAAACATTGTTTGATATTTACTACATAAGAAGATATTGCACTTCATAATTGTGCATATATTTATCATCATGAGGACAAAAAATTACTGCACCAAAGATTAATTGAAATTTAACTTTATTTACATTTGAATGCAGTCGAACTCTATTATTAATCTTCGTAATCTCTTCATTTCTTAGTGATCTCTCATGTGGATTTCTAATTTTCAGACCAAACGCAAGCAATTCAAGTGCACTTATCAGAAAATTAATTCCGGGGTAGATATAAAACACGATTAACATAAGAAAACAAAGGCGGAAAAATGTAAAGTAACACCGACTTTCCATTCCTTTTCTCCGTAATTCTTCCAAAATATGTTTATCTTAATCAGGAGTCAGCACTTAAATTATATTAAACGATATAATATAAACAATCAAATGAGACATAATTTAAACTTCGAAAACAATTACTAATTACAACGTTTTAAATCCATCTGATGAATTAAATGTTTTAAAATTCCTTAAAGAATTTCTTCTATACATCAATTTGGATGAAAATATATAAAGAGATGAGGACACAATTCCAGAATGTTTAAGGAACGTTCTGGGAATTTAACCAATTAAATGGAAAATGTTACTTTATATATACCGATACTAAAGTTTAAATAAACAAAAAGCATAGGGTAATTTGGAAGTAATCTATTTTTAATTCACAACACTGTGTTGCCTTGTTTTATGATCGATGCCATAATGCAATAAACACTTAATAACATAAAACTTTGTTATTACGTAGAAAAGATTTGTAAAAAATTAAATGTTTTGAAATTAGTGAAAAAATAATTTCACGAAACGTTTGCACAAATCTAAACGAATTCTGTGTAAATGATCCTCTCAAATTGTTAAATAGTCAAGAAATAGACAAACTTCCTCATTCTTGAGTGTTATCCAAATCGATGGAAGATTTCGAAAGCTAACAACCAGTCGCATTTAACCGATTTTAATTTTGTCTTGTTTTTGATAAAATTAGCATCTATTTTTCACAATTTTGACGTCAATATGACGTAAGATTTGTCTACAATAATCTGTGCGATAACTATTTTTACTGAAAATTATTCACATTCCCTGTGTTTTTATTTAAAATTTTACTATTTGTTTGTTGTTAATGTATACGTAATTACAGAGCTGCTTCACTTCATCGTTTAAAGTTTTATGTCACCATCTAAGCAAACTACGTCAGCAAGTGTGTTACGTCGTGATGATTTTTTGTTTTTGGTTTTTATCTTTAAATTAGCGTATAGTTGAACGAAAATGCTTCCCTTTCTTCAAAATAATAACATTTTGTGTCGTTCATGTCATTCTATGTAAAATTAATAATAGCAAATTATGAAACTTTGGCTAAGTTTTGAATTCATAGACCTTTCCTAAGTATTATTATCTCACTCGTAGCAAATACTTTTTTAAATCAGTCAAATGCGACATTTTTCCAGGATTAGAGATAGGAAGAAATAACTAAGTGTATGATTGCCAATTCCAAGTGGTTCCATTCACAAGTTAGCGCGAGTAAGCCAATATATTCCTTATGTTTTAATAATGCGCTTTATTTGTTTTAAATACAACGAAATATTCTTCAAAAGTATTTCTACACGACATTGAGGGTTGTGGAAATTTACATTTAATTTCAAATTGTTAGTGGTGCATTTTCGTTGCAGAAACTTCACATTACGTTAAAGGTTGTCACTATTTTAATAGTGAGTTTAGTATTGCGTAGTTTAATTATCTGTTTATATATATGTTTACTTGCTGTAAAAATAAAAAGCTATGCGGATCATTCAGGAAACATGACTTATCTGTGAATACTTGTCGTTATTCAGTATTTCCTTGCTTTCCTTTAGGGCATGTCTTTACAATTTAATACTTATATTACGGATAATTTTATTAGAAAATGTTCAGCAATATTTGATGTTTAAGATCTCAAATTTATTGATAAGTTCGCTGAAAGCAACCCTCCCAAGTAGGTATTTTCACCAGTAAAACTTCTTTTTCTACTTTTTTGGTGCTTTTCGTTTTCCTAAACTAATTTTACACGGCATATCCGTAACATCTTTTCCGTTTTTTTTATTGAACATTAACAACATGTGACATATTCTTAAATATTTTAAACATAATTTTAAACATCCTATATGGGAAATTAATTGTAAGTTAAGCATTTTCATCAGATAATTTTAACTTCAAAATATTTGCGAGATATATTTCAATACTCACGATTGCATAATAATTAAAGAATATAAAACTAACCCTTTTAATCACTCGAAATGAAAGATAAATTATTCTTAACGCGTGTACGCGTCACGTAATTTGTATTAACTAGTAAGCACAGAATGTAAATATTAAGGTCTATTCCAAAAATTTCTTGCAAGATGTGAGCCGTAACAACCCTGCCAAGTTCATTCATTTAGAGGCCGTGTGTTTATTTGCCTTTTATGTGATCAGATTTACAAACAGTCCTATAGATTGTGGAACAATAAATTCCGTCACAAAATGACCCAGTGCAACGTTTATTTGTAGCATAAAAAGAGCAAGCTATGTCTTCGTTTGTACACTTTATTTTTAAACATCAAAATGCTTGTTAAGACACTATAAATTATGGGTATTTTCTGTATGCATAAACGCCGAATAACTTCCAGTTCGAATAATTTATAGCATCACTTATGTTAAACGCACAAGGTCACCAATACTGTTTATGTTTAACGAAGATAATCGGTGTACGCATTTCTACTTCTCTATGTTTCTATATTTACATACAACTACGCTAATAATTACATGCTTCCAAGCCATAATAGTGTCCATAAGTCAATGCAAGTATGCTAGTGTACTGGAATTTACATAACGTTTACCTATCGATCAATGCAATTGCTTTTCAAAATTTGTTGATTCTATTAAACTCGAACATTTAAAATTCGGTCGTCGCAGTTTGTATTTACATTTGTAAACCAATCTTATCTAAAGGATCGTTAATGGAATAAGCTCCATTTTTCTAATTATAACCATGGAAATAATTTTATAATTAATATATTTGATGGTATTAAAAAGGTCAGGCGCCGCGAAATCCATCCAATCAAGCCACGGGCATAAACTTTATTTCTGCATTATATATTCATATTGATAAACCAAAACACATGGCTTGTAAATTAAGAGTTTATGAAATGTATAATTATGATCATGCTTTAATCAGAAGAACTCGGTATCTCTTATCACTTTTTTATATGAAAATAAAAAAAAACTCCAAGCGCTTAGAATAAATTAGTTTTGCGTAATTCAAAATAAAGTTGAATAAATAAATAAAATTGAACAACCAGAATTAAATTCAATTAATTTGCTATATAATTCCCATTTATGGTTGCGTTTCACTTCAACAAGCATGATAAGGCTGATATACAAATTTTGGTCAAAAACTTAAAGATAATACAAAATAAGTCACCAATATCCAATAAAATCTCAATAAAATGAGCAGAGACATATAAATGAAAAAAGCTACAATGATACCTAGTAAAAAACTAGATTATGGAATTAACTACAGAAAATCTAAGAAGATTAACATGCCAACGTTGATAAAATTCATCAACTGTAAACGTTAATGCGTTCGGTTGTAAAAAAAATTTGTTTGGCATTAATGTAGTGATTTATAGCGCGTGGAAAACTTCGTATCTATGGATTACAAGCATCGGTCCAATCTATATAGCAAAAATGTGTTCAGTGGTTGACAGTAATGACAAACTTAACAATATAAAAAATAAGTTGGAAGGAGATTTTAAGAAAATATGCAAAAAATGATTAATTACCTCACGGTTTAAACACTGTACGCCAATTCTCTGTTGCGAATTGCTGTATTAATTGTTAAATATATGTTAATGTTATTAGTAACCGTAAAAGTCTAACGGAAACAGTCTTACCTACCTGAAAAAAATTCCTCTGGTATGCGAACATTAACCACACTCATAGTACATTTTCCATGTGCAAAAGATCAAAGAAATTTCACAAGATACTATAACAGTTTCTTCCTCATATTCTTCTTAAGTATCTACTCATTAAAATATATTTAAATTTAACTTAAAGGTCGAAAGAAAATTATGAAAATGCTAATGTGGAGAGAATTTGAAAGAAGGGAACATTCCATTCGATTGCATGCATCGCCTGCAGTTCAAGATCGAGGCCCAAACATGCTTATTCTGCTCGATTAATTATGGCTGCAGTTTATTTATTTATGCAGTTTTCACTGCATCGATTTATAAACAAAACCAAGCAACGCGATTAACTGGGCATTCCAATAAATAATGTGAAATTTCAATAATAATATAATATGTGCCAGTCGTCGAACAACATAACATAATAAGATTATATTGTCTGAACAATTATTGTTACGTAACTTTTAGTTTCCCCTCACCTTTCACGAAAATAAGTTTAAACAGATGTCGTAAATACCATACACGAACACACTGTCCATTTTTGACTTTCTGGTCTATAAATATTAAAGCTAGACATTTCGAATTCAAGCCCCATGAGTGTTTTATAAGACGAGGTCGAAGGAATTTGGCGCCTGGATTCAAGAATCTCCACAAATTTGACTGACATCCAAAACATTAATCTACTTGAACAAAAATATCACAAAAAATTGAACCTGTAAAGTGCGCAGTGGAAATTATCTTCGTTTGCGGTATGCTATAATTTTCACAATCGAAACCAGTTATTATCGAGTTCAGAAAACCTTTGTATGTGAATTGTAAGAGCAACTGCATGGGTGCGCTTACATATATTTGAGGAGGATACTTATTTGACCTTCAGGGAGATATTACAGCAAGTCTTCAATAGATAGGTACACCATCCGAGTGCACATGCAGGTTTTTACAATTTGCAACAAACCTGAGCCAAATGCGCCACATATAATCAATTGCTCTTGATCTTTTTGCTTCACATCGTTTCGGGTTTTCGAGGATGCCATTTGGTGTAAAGCCATATACCGCGTCAGAAGCTTTATATATTTTAATATAAGTAAGCTCCACGCAATATAACGGGCAAGAACTGTTATTCCGCGAAAAACCAAAAGGGTTATAAGTCGATGAAAATAAAAAAAAAATAAAAGAATAAGTGAATGTATAACCAGAGATGAGAGATGGCATATTTCAAAGACCGACATTTAAAAATTAGCTATGAATTCATGAATAAAATCAATTTTGAAAAAAAAAATTAAAATAAAAGAATAATTTAAGGGAGATAAAATTTAGAAACCTATCGGTAAAATATACTGAACAAATGCAACAGGAGTCGTTTAGAATACAGCTACAAAAGATTTGTGCATTACATAATAAAAAAAACATTGAATTCCGCTGAGACCAATTGTATCAATGACAAATAAGCCAACGCACGTACTGGCGGGGCGGATCTCTAACCTAATAAAGCCGGTCAGTAATCACTTATCTGTGTAGAGTTTGAACGGTTACCTTAAATTTGTCGCAAAAGAAGTCATATTTACCGTTAAAAATCATTTTATGTGTTCGTTCTACGTTGTCGTTTTAAAAAAAATGTCTCTTTAAAGAAAACGATTGTGTTCATACTTCGTTATGCCCGGGATTATTTCCTAAATTTTAAATTGAGTGAAACGCAATTTTAGAGGTTCTTTTGTCTACGCTGTTCGGATATTCAATTCATATACAATAGTCAACTGTACAGACAGAAAGATGGTCTAGAAATATTTTCTGATCTCACCCCCGTCAGGGCCAATATGTTTACGTGCATTTTGATAAAAACTAACTTTGATTTGTGAAGTAATGTAAAATTATACAACCGTTATGTTGACGATATATTTTTGGTTTGTAATAACCCTTTGCATGCCTAGGTATACTCAATAAATTAAATGAATTTAATCATAATAATATATTTACATAATTAACGGAACATTGTGTGCGTGGGAGGTGAAAACAATTAATTTAATTAATTTTGAGATATTGATTTAAACACCTGACACATAATTTAAATACATTTGTCAATATGGTGTTATAGGACATAAGTTTAGACTTGAAGTTTCAACAGACCATCCCAAATATATCTTTATATAATAGAAACAATGATACATGAGAAAGTGCTTGTGAAATTAAAATTTACACAACAGGATAAAAATTGGTTGCGCGGGCTGTGAAAACAATTACTTTCCTCCATTTTGCAAACTTGTCATAACCGCTTGAACCATTATGTATATAAAATTGTCAGTATAAACAAATTTTTGCCTATGTAGATAAGGCAAATCATCCAGTAGACCGATTAGATTCTCATTGGTAACTCATCACTTACTGTCCAGAATTTGCCGCGAACTGGGCTCGTACCTGCGTACGTCTGTTTCGGAATCTGGTACTTAAACCACAGAG
This sequence comes from Eudiplozoon nipponicum, assembly GCA_029291075.1. Taxonomy (NCBI): domain Eukaryota; kingdom Metazoa; phylum Platyhelminthes; class Monogenea; order Mazocraeidea; family Diplozoidae; genus Eudiplozoon; species Eudiplozoon nipponicum. Next base: position 39,501 of record JAQBSW010002924.1, read on the forward strand.
CCAGCTTGCTACATAATTTTCAATTATATAATAAATAATGTTTTTGGTAAGCCTTTCCCATAGGTGAAGTCTATATGGCATCGCTTTATACTTCACATTTTTCGTATATAATTTTTAACTGGTCCATTTCAATCCAACTTATATTCTAACATGGTTTCTTTTCTATAATAAAAGATTGGGAATTTCTAGTGGGAACTTCAGGTCCAATGTGATGTCATATAGGCTCTGCCTAAAGTGTAGGCTAATCAAGAAAACATCAGTTAGTATATAAATGAAAATTGTGCGTAGTGTGCGCAGGTGACTCAGTGGTTAGAGCTCTCGAGTCCGAATCAGACGTGCCCAGGTTCGAACTCTGACCACGGCAAATTCTGGACAGTACGTGATGAGTTCCCAATAAGAACGAAACAGGTTTACTGGATGAATTGCCTTTTGCACACTATACAATACCTTGTTTATACTGACAATTGTATGTACATAATGTGTTAAGTTGTTTATTTCGTTTTGCATTATTTGAGAAATAATCTTTTTTATAAGACTTCAATAAAGCCAAAACTGCACTTACGGTTCTTGCGTGATATATCGATGAAATTGTAGACTTTTTAAACTTAGGCAAATGGAATGAGAAAAATATAATTTATACCGGAAAACGATATCATCAAGCGAATTACCATTATTAGTTGTGAATTTAATTAGAAATGGTCAAAATTTGTTTGAGATAGATTTAGGAAGGTTACTTATTCGGAAATACTGCTTAAATTGAAGTCTAATAACCTGCATCGTATAAAAATCGGAATCTTTAGGTTAGTAACATAATTTGCAGTTGACATAGATTTGATAACATTCAACATTAAAAATTTTAGCTATTGTTAAACATAAGATTCCACTGCAGTCTGCATCTAGCGTTATCTTTAATTGTAATTGTTCCTGTGGGCAATCGTATGTAGGCAGATGAATTAGAAAAATGAATTTGCGCTTGTAGAAGCAAATACCAAAGTGGTTTGTGCAGAATAAGATTGCGGTTTCACGTAAAATTAACGACATGCCAACAAAATGAATTTCAATTTAAATTAAAGCTGAGGGTGTTTTTCTGCTTCCCTATTTGGAAGATAATTCGAGAATTCGACTATTCCCAGAAGTGTGCAAGCAAAAAGTATTTTCCTTTAACTGGCAATAGCATAAGGGTTTCATAGCTGGTTGTATACCTGTTGTTGGTAAAGTTTCCTCTCTTTTTTGTACATTTCGGACTAATATTTATATATTTGTGTAGCTGCTTTGAATGTGGATTATTTATATCTAAAAACAATTTATTATTTGGTCCACATTTCCAGTAAAACCATTTGACAAGATGAAGCGAAAACGCTAATTTGTAATCTTAAATGTATTTATAAATAAATGTCGTGTAATAAATGATCTGTGCATCTGACGATAAAAGATCCGGCGATTACTGTTGTTAAATGTGATAAAAATAGGAAGAAAAGCTACAAATGATGAAGTTAAATTTGTTATACTCAATTCAAATTTGATTAAAAATTTCAGAATATTGGCAGTAAAACAAGTAATATTCTCTTTTATAAGGCTGCAAAATTTCAGATTAAATGGTAACGAGAAAAAAATTGACCCCGAAAAGTACAAAATATACCCTGCTTGAAGAAACATAAATCTGAATATCATTAGAAAGCGATAGATTCAGAGATCGGATTTAAACAGTGAATAGCTATTTTCGTCTAATCGATACAATTTATCATTTAAAAAAAATAATACTTTAAGGTGATGCTGTTTTCGTTGTTTCGAGATTCCAATTTAAATGACGTTTAAATGTATATGATTAAATAATTTATTTATTCAGATTAGAATTATTAATCACGTATCTGCATATATTGCAAATTGACACACTAAAAAAATTTATCCATTTAGATATCGGCCGTGTAATTAACTTTCCTGCTTTTTTAAGAAACGGACGCCTTTAAATTTATTTTATTTTTTGTTCCAGCAGACCTATTATTAAATAACGCACGCGTACAGAAAACGCGCATACCAACAGTAAAATGTACACAAGAAAATTTTTAAGGCTATGTTTATATTATGCAAGAGTTTTGAATTATTACTGTATAATGAAATAAAATGTTATGAAGAGATATTTTTATAAATGTTGTTACTATAAACAGTGAATTAACATATGATACGACCTGAATTCTGAATTTAGATGAGATGATTTATAAGTGGGAGTTTCTTCGGAATTGAGAGAGGAATATCTGGTTCAGGATCTCACAATTCATCACTTTTGTCACTAAACGAGTGCATTGCAGGCAACGTTCAGTAATAAAACATATTGATTTCGACGGAATGTTTCTACCACTAGTTAAGGTCTAACTTACGACCTAACGCATGTGTGTTCTAATACAAAAATTGTGGTAGCCAAATGGAGCATTAGTTCAAAATTTAAACCAAAGGGGACGAATTGAAACTAAGGCATATCTTAAAAAATTTATGGTATGTAGCAGACGGTTAAATGGAAGGCGTAGATGGGAATCCAACGGCACTTAGCTGCTACTTTGAATCTAATGCATAAAAATTAAATCATGATTAGGCTATACTGGAGCTAAGTCAAATTGGCTTAACAAACACTGAAACTTCTCGTTGAGAAAAGGCATTCGCTGCCATTTGCAATAATATATATATATATATATATATATATATATATATATATATATATATATATATATATATCCATTGTACCTTTACCATGTACAAAACAAAAGGAAACAAAAAGAAACATTTCTTTCTCATTATCTCCTCAAGTATTTATTAATGAACATATCTTTATATATTTAATTTGAAAGCAAAACAAGATAGAAATATGTAAACATAGAGAGAGTGTGAGAAAAACAGAAACCAATCAAATGCATGCGTCACATCCAGTTCAAGCTCAATGTCTGAACATGTTTCTTCTGATTGCATAAATCCGGCTGGAATTAGTTTATCCATAAGGCTTCGCATGTGGTTAGCTCCCTTTTGTTAATACATTTAGTAATTATTCTGAATGCTATGTCTGGAGAACATTCGTGCGATGTTTCGACGGTGTGTTGTGCAATTGAAGACGTGTATTCACCATTTGATTTAAAACAGGCGTTTAAGTTACAATGTTCTCCCATTCGAGTAATTACTCGTCTGGTCGATCGGCCTATGAAAGTTGATCGACAACTTTCGCATGTATATTGGTAAATAATATTTAATATCGACATTAACGGCTGTTTCTCTTTGATTGTTGGTAAAGGCAAGTGTGTTACCCTAAATAACACTCGTAATTTAGCTGCATTAAATGTGCGTGTAAATGCTGCTTCAACTTTCTTTTGTGCCATTCTGGAAACTGCATCCCCTTTAAATGGGATGTTTAGGTAGACGGTTTTCTTTTCTGGCCCGTAATACGTCTGGTTCTTTTAATTTCCCTTTTAATAATTGATTCAATTAATTGTTTGGGATAGCCATTAGACATTAAATCGTCAGTTTCTTTATTATATTCATTTTATTTTGAATCTTGACTAACCAACATGTCAATTATTGAAAAGCAACCACGAACTGTTGATAATTTATATTGAAACGGCACATAACTGCTGTTATGTAAACACTGCGCACACTATGTTGGTTTATGGTATTTGTTCTATTTAATTTAACATTAGTTTCTTTCTTTAATAGTAAATCAAGGGAAGGCATATGATCATCTTTCTCGTGCTCTGATGTGAAGCCGATATTCTTATGTGCTTTGTTGAAACTTTGAAGCAGTGTTAGTGATTGCGACCTGTTCTTAAGGACAAGAAAAATAACATCCACGTACCGCTTATTTTGAGCACATTTACTTATGTCACACTTTAATCATGTGTTCTCATGAATATGAATATAACGCACCACTTTGGTGGCAATTTATGCGTGCTGCAAGTTTCTTAAGCACATTCAACTGATTAAAATTCCAGCTGTTGCATTTCTTAAATGTACTACATGATTTTCTAGTAATAAAAATCATCCACCTAATGCACTAATTAGTTTTACCTGACAATGCCAATTTTAATGCAAATACGTAGATAAATAAACTTAAAAAGTTAAAATTTGTTACCTTGAATAATAAGATGCGCAGTTTTTGTAAATAGATATCGCTTTCTAATCATGAATATGCTTTTTTTGGACTCGGGCCAATTTATTTCGAGAATACCTTATAACACTTATTACAATCTTTCAGTTATTTGCATACTTGATATACATTTGATTAAGCTATTAATAACTTATCTGGTTTACAATTTAACTTTTACACACCCTGTAGCGAATTTTTATGGTCAATTTATTTATTTTTCGGGGTTGTCTAGATGTGTGCCTACGTCGGTGTGAGGAACATTTTTTCTTCACAAAATAATGGCGTCGGAGACTGCGTTACGTTTGTGTCAATGGAGTTAGATTCGGCTTGCCTTTCGCTTTATTGGCTAATTTGTGTACAAATTACTCTTCCTAGTATATTTTGCGTTATTTCATATTTATCTTGAATTTCTTGTTGTCTCCGTGGTAACAATCAAAGGTGTGCAGTTTACAGTATTAGTCTTTCAAGTTTTGTCATTTCGGTCGCTTGTAACATACGCGATGGGGCTGTTTGCGTAGATTTCAAAAAACCTTTTGTTGCCAGCCCGGCTTATTGTATGTTTATGCTGGTTCGATACATAGTCGGCTTTGCCTAGATAAAGAATTGTTGTTGTTGTTGTTGTTATTGTTGGATGCAATTCTTGGTCAGTCAAGAACAATATCATGTTGGAAAGTTATTTGCATGTTGAGTATGGGTACGTGTTGCTTGGTATAATAGGCTTCGATAGTCATTGATTATTTTTCAGATTTTCCTTCGTCCACGTCATGCCAAAATTGGGCACTAAAATTGTTGATATTCCCGACAGTGCCAAACCATTTTGAATCAATTTTCGCGCTAAATATTTGTCTATTCGGTTAATAAATTGCTTGTAAGTAAGTTCTATAGATATGCTACCGCATGGATATATCGTTTTGAGAACTAGGATGGATATTTGAATATTTAGCGAATGTTCCTTGATCACCAGCCGCATGATATTTTGTTTGCGTAATGTGACGGGAAATTTCGCTTAAATGTAATTTTAATTTACCCGGCGCTCAGCAGGATATTTCAATATTTCACCTGTAATTGGTAGGTTTAGGCGAATATTTGTGCAAAGCACATATAACCGATTCTATTTTTAGGACGTTATTTAGGTTGATATTGTGAGACTCGGGCACATTACTTATTTAAATTGCATTTCTTGTCTATTAAAAGAAGATTTTCTATTTATTACCACGGTAAAATCTGAGTTTTTTGCTCGAATCAGTTGGATATACAAGAATGGAGTTGCGTTGTCGTTCTCTGTCTCTAGAAAAAAATTTAAGTTGGGCTGAGCTTCATTGGATTGATCCATTATTGCGACTGGTTTTCCTAATACTTGTATGAACATAATAAGGTAGTCCATGTATCATTGGAGAAGAATGCAGTCGTCTATATATTTTCAAGTTTGCTTAAGGGGGCACATGTGTAAATTTTCCAGTTGTGTTGCAATAAATTTATCTATAGCTAAAAAAATATAATTCCGGAAATAGATTATTTTAGGTTTATATTGCCTGTATGCCGAATATTCTAACCTGAAGTTATTGAGATCTGTAATAGATTCATAATTAAACGCCAAGTTATCGAGTTTGCATAAGGCATAATAAATTCACTATTATTAAAATCTCGAATAACATAATAAAAAGGCATAAATGAAAAGTGTAATGAACACATTCAAAACCAGATTCATTTGCATGCTTGACATATATTTTCATCAATATTTGACTCTTTAGCTGTTATTAATTATGGTATCAAGGTCAGGATTATACGGTTTTCAAGTATATCTGAAATGCTGGCAATAGAAAAAAGTAAATATTACCTTACGTTTTAATGTTAAAAAAGCAAAAACTAATAGGATATAATTTTAATTTATTAACAGACGATAATTAATTGCAGCCTTTTGACACAACTCTTTATAATTATTACAATAATGAAATTTATAGATAAGATTTGTTACAAAAATTACGAAATTATTTATTTTGTTATGCACTCATAGACTTACTATTTGATTTTCTCCAAACCGTGCAGATTAATTTGCTCAATTTACCATAATCTCAACAATCAAGTTTAGAGAATTTATTTGAATATTCCTCTATCACTTTAGTAAAAATTAAGTATTTTGTTGGCACCATGTAGTTATATAAATATTTGCGTAATTTATATATATATAATATATTCCTTTTAATACAAACATACAGCTACAAAGAATAAATAATAGAAATTCAATATGTTAATTCAATCCAGAAAATAATTGTTCGAATAGAAAGGTGGGTTTAAAATAATTTGGCCCTATTTCTTGCAAATGAATTAAGAATATGCAAATAAAAAACTATACAAAATTAATTACTATTATAGTGCAGCAAAATCGTAAATAACGAAACGTCGAGATAAAACTTTTTAATCGGGAATATTACGAATCAAATTTCACAAGGCATGACTAAACATGGCATGATAAGTAATGATTTAAATATCCAGATAAAAGTTCCAAAAAATGATAATATATTACTGTCATTAAAATAAAAAAAAATTATTTCGAATCAGTGGTATGCTAGAATAATAAAACGAAATCACAACTACACATAGTATTAATATTCATGCAGGGAAATAGGGAAGGCTGGTTAAATTCCTAATAATAACAGATAAAATAGGAACCGTGGATTTATTTAAAGATCGTAAAATAGATTATATTTAAACGGTTTGAAATACACGGAGAGGAGAATCGATACAAATAACAGTCAAATGATAATACGATAAATCTGAAACTATAAAGTAGACTTATTTTGAAAATTTAGATTAACAGCGAGTCCAGCTAATTTGAGCGAATATATTATACAATGACGTAATGCCTGGGAAAAAATTGTAGAATATAGTAAACACACTCTTCAATCTCTTTTAATATGTTAGTGTGAAATCCTTCCCATTGGTAATATATACATAGCATTATCAATTCTAGTCATCCCGTGTAATATTATGAGTGATTTCTAATGAATTATTAGAGATAATTTTATTTCATGGTTTCCCTATAGAAATTTGAATGCCGCACAACTTATCCTACAAATATTAGATTACGCCTTTAAAAATAAATTATGCAGTCTTGTTATTTCAGAATGCACGAGTATATGCATTTCACTATAAAGTAACTAGTTCTCTTTTAATATTAGAAAAAATATTTCGTAAAAAATTGTTCCGCCGCTGAAACACTTACCTACTATTACATATTTAAATATGCCGTAAACATTAATATCCAAAGAGTTATGGTTTCCTATGAGTTCATTTCAATAGTTACCAATTGGATCGTGAAATAATTTCTTCCGATGCTGTTTGGTTAGTTTTATTCGAGTAAATTAAGGTCACCAATGTAATTGTTAGTGGAAATTTGTTCGAAATTGCCGTAAAATCCGGTGCGCCTACCCTATAAAAAAACACCATTCACCTTATAATTAGGTAAAAAAGGTGTATATTTTGATAAGATTATTATTAGTGCACGAGAAGTATATAAGCTTAGTTTTCTATTTAACGGTTTGTATGTGTACCATATCAGATTGGTATCGAACGTTTTTTTAAAGCTCTATTTCCTGAAAAAACACCTTCTTATACATGCCTTCATATGACACATGTATAGCTAAATGGGAAATTACTGCACTAACTCTTCAAGCAGACATTAAAAAATAAAGCAGTACATTAAATGTAACGACTTCTAATTTCGTAAAAGGCTGTATAAAATATTTCGAATTCGCATAATAGCTTGCCGGAATATAATAGAAAATGTAAACGAAATGTTTACACAAATATCAAAGTACATCTTAACTCATTTTTTAATTAAAAAATAAACTTTATATTACCAAGAAAGAACTCAAATCATATGTTAATTTAAAGAGTTTTATAAACTGATTTGATTAACCATAAAAAAATTAATAAACTTGGTTACCTCTTTCAAAAACTAAACATAAAATAATAGTAGGAATTACGTAACGTATTATGAAATAGCAAAAATTTTTAAGAAATATTAATATTTATAAGACAACAATAAATGGCGGGTTCCGAGCCCCGTCTTCTTTTGCTTTTTTACACATCATCTAGTTAGTGATGATAGTTTGCCTCCTTTAATAAAACATATCTTACAACTAGGTTTTGAACTCAATATTTTGCGGTGTGTAAGCATTCAGGTTATCAATGCCGCGTTTTGCGTACGCGGGTAATAGCTGTACACGGGCAGTTACACAAAGATCCGATTTGTCACTATTTCCAATTTTGTTTTGTCTTTGATCGGGTTGACTCATTTTTACTTCAATTGGAAATGCGGTTCTATCACATCTTTGTTTACTGGCGAAGTTTCGGTGCCTACTTTCTTACAACTGATTTATCAAGTTATTTTACATGTGTATTGTCTGTTTTATATGCGCCGAAAAAATAGTCATAACGTCTAAAATAATCAATGAAAAACAGTTAATAATGAAATTATTAAAAAATTATATGCTTCTAAATACAGTAGACACAACAACGTGACATGCAAAGATTACTTGCACAGAATGTGCTTATTAATTGAGGAATATTTTCTTTGTATGTGTTCAAGAAACTGCGATCTAAATATGTTTTCCCAGATGGCCATTAACGATTAACCTATTTTAGGTTTATGAATATTCATGAGCTTTATAGAACGAACTCAGCAGTTGTCCTTTTTCTCGGTCTCGTTTTTCCTAATGAAACTAACTTTGATCCTGTTAAATACTGGAGAAATCTATGCAGATTTAAAACGATTATGTTTACCATACTTTGTTCTTCTTCCTCTATGAGAATTTCTAACCAGCGAAACCCATACGCTTTGGATGTGCACAATACATTAAATAGTTTTAATCATATATATATATATATATATATATATATATATATATATATAGTATCTATCGGTAAGTACATCTCCGAGTAAAAACAATGTATTATTGAGTTTGTTAATATTGGAAATAATTTTGCTGATTATTTTGAGAAAATATAACGTATATTTAAAATCAATGGGTTAAATAATGGTTGTGTTTCTTATTGATTAAAAAAACGGTATTTAATCTGGTCAATAGCTTTACGTGTATAAATATGTCGCGTTCATATATATTCTTTAAAATATTCATTGATTTATATTAATAGACACAGAGAAAAATCAATATTATGTAATCTGAATCTTTGTTTGGATCAAACAAACCAGAAAATCTTAATTAACCAGAGCATAAAGTAAAAAAGATATGTCGATAGCCAACTATGTTTTATTCCAGACTCAGAAAACCGGACCTTAATCCTCAAAAATGTCAATGAAGTTGATCCAGACTTTAAATTCATTCTCAAGATAGTGAATGGCAATACTTTGGCTCGGAACACTAGATCAATATAGGACTAGACTACCTGAGGCTATATTATAGCAATGTTGACTGTGTCAGGATTTTTGATTCTGTGTATTTTGTCCGGATGAAATAAGCATTAAAGAATGTAGCAAGAGAAATTCGTCAAGAAGACAGGTTAAATTCATATTGATAAATCATCAAGTACCTCCCAGTATTTCTGCAAAATGGGCTGAAACCAATGTAAATATGCTTCAAGAATGCGCCAATTTTGCACTACCCAATTTGAGTCGCACTCTGCTTTATATAGTTAAATAAGTAAATGCTTATTTGGTAGGCCAGACTTTCCTCGAGATGGAGCTTTCGACCCAAAATTTACAATACACACTTCCAACACTCTAATATATATATATATATATATATATATATATATATATATATATATATATATATATTGATCGTTTCTATTTTCACCATTTTTTAAAATGTAAGAACAAAACAACGTACTCCATGGAATAACATTTATTAATAAATCTTATTTCTACCAGTATCTACAGCCATTGTTCTGGATTCGTTAGTATATTCGTTCATCCAATCCCACTGTACATTTGTCGTAACCAATCTCCTCTTCGTTAAGTTAGCCTTTGTTTTGCGCAATTTAGACCACTACTTTTGCGCAATTTAGACCACTCCTTTTGCGTAACGTCATTTGGTGTGTCATCGTTTTCATTGTAATTGCGTCCGTAATTGATGTATGTGTCGTATTTTGCGAAGCGTTGGCTATTTTTAAAGGCATGTCAGTTATGTCTTTGTTCCAGTCCAATTTAATTTATTTTTGAATTATTTTCTGCACGTTTAAGCAGGGCTTCAGCTTATTAATTTCAAAGTTGCTTTATCAGTATTAAATGATCATTTTGCCAAGTAAGACATGTGCGAATGTCCCTCAAATGGATGGCCTTCTAAGCCTAAATAGGCCCTTGGCTGAAAATGAAAACATAAACATATGTCACAATAATTGAAAAAATTAATAATATACATTGAACAACTCAAAACTCTCATTCCGAAGCCATACGTAATTAATGTATATAATGCGAACACAAAGACATTCATAATTCAAATGAAAAAGAAATTTTAGCTTAATTTGTTGTGAAACTAAGAGTAATAAAAAATATCTTTGCATTTTTTTTGCAAAAATAATTAATAATTTCTTCCGCGGGTTTAAATTCGATAAACATTTTGTCACATAAACAAATATATCGATTTGAAATATGATTCCAGAATGTATTTTTGAGGCTGTATCAACGCGAGATTTATTTGCGGTATTTGAATGAAAATGTTTTCTCAGCATAATCTAGAAATTCATCCAGTAGACGGATTTCCTCCTTATTAATAATTCCAGAGTTTGCCGCTGATGGGACTCGATTCTAGGCCATTGTTTTTCGTAAACTGATACTCTTTCCACCCAAACGCCCATGCAGCTACTATAAAAGATTTGAGGACAACAAAAAGCTTACTTATCTGATTAGCTATTCTTTGAGGTAAAACCAATTTGAAATCTTCTTAGATCAAAAATTTCTAATATGCCATTCTCGATCGCTCATTAAATAACAGACACCATGCCACTTGAGAATGTTATATTTAAAAAAGTCTAATGAAGGGATTTTAAAAATAGAATGTTTTCAGTATAAACTAGCACAAAAATTCAATCATTAGACTCGGATTTGTCTTATTGGAAAGTTTTCAAGTAATCTTATGGTACTCGATCTGGAGCACTTTTGCTTCGGAATCATGGATTATATCATGGAATTTCAGCTGCGCAATACATAAGTAGTTACGAAAATAATTTTCAGGCAAAATATAGTACATGCATACCTTTTATACAATTTAGCAAAAACTGATTGTTTAGGTGGTTATAATAATTATTTAAATAAGATATACGACTCACGTCTCTAATAGTCTCGAATACATTGCACTTTACTTTAAACACCAGCTGCCTAATTACTTTATCGTCAAAATCGTGGATTTTTGTAGCCACTGCCTCATTTTTGTAAATTATACAAATTAAACGTGAATTATTGCCTCGTATCGGATTTCTGCACAATAAAAAAAACATTATCGCATTGAGGTTAATGTTTTCAGTCTGCATTCTAATGTAAATTTGCAACCAAATTTTTTTCAGAAAAATCGTCTGCTGTGCAATACCTGTTAATGTAATGCATACGAATGAAGACTCAACTTCAAATTTTATCATAATTCAAATTATGCAGTTATGTAATGTTTAATGCGGAAAACTATATATATATATATATATATATATATATATATATATATATATATATATATATATATTTGGATGAAGAAAGTGGACTAATCGATTGGTACAGCCTCCTATACGAATGTATAAACCTGCATTAGTAGAGCTAACTTTATATAAATCATGACATATCATTAAATTAATGAATAACAGTGGGATACTTTTTTGTCGCGGAGTACATAAATATGTATGTATAAATGCAAAAACATATATGGAGAGAATCGGGCGTTATACGGCTACTATTGATGAGTCTCTATTAAGAACGATACGAATGTACGCACGGGATTAAGCTTTCCGACCAAGCTGAATTTGTATTATCTACTTGTCGTATGAGAACTACTTTTTTACTAGTTGCGCAACATCTAAAACGTGAACTATGTGGTTTTATGGTTGATCCATGTTATATTAATATAAAGTCGTTCGATCTATATATATTTTTTTCCTGATGTTCATTGCCTTTGAAAATAATACGGCACATTTTCCTTAGACGTAGAAAGAATATGCACTAATGAAGTGTATGTCTAGTGTGGATTATATCCGGTGTATATCTAGATTACTTAACTACACATTTCAATATTACATGTGTACCACATGTATTTTAACTTAAATCTCTGTATGTGAAGTAGTCGGATTTTAAGATCTACTTCAATATTTGGATTGGAGTTTATTACGGATTCATTTATGAGCGCATGTTATGACATATAAAAGCACACATTCCAAAAGCAACCCGCAATAAACTACCGACTAGAACTGGAGGTAAAATTGAAATTCAAACTAGCTTTTTTTCGCATAATCATATAAAAAACAGAATGTACAGAAATAAACGATTGCAATATATTATTTGGTATTTAAAAAAATAAAGCTGCTATTATCCACAAAGACCGTAGACTTTATATATATATATATATATATATATATATATATATAATCAGAGCAAGATATAGTGCAATGTAAATACTAAGGCGTTGCCTAAGCACAGAACCCTGAATAAGATGCATTTTTGGTTAGTTAGACTATTTTAATTCCCATCCATGCAATTATTATTTTCACCAATACTAATAATAATAACATAAATGACAATAATAATTTCGCATTAGAATAGAAACAAATTTCATGCTCATGTTCTCGGTTATTTTATTATTACTTTAAATTTGAGTAATTACTTGAAACGTAAACAATATAATACAATAAGATATATCACTTTTTAGTTATCTTCGTTGACCTAGAATTAATTGAAATGAGGCGTGTCCTTCTGTAAATATATTTTAGTTCATTTCTGAGGAATAAATTATTCAAAGTTTTGCATTTTAAGTCGGAATTTGTATGATAATAAGAAACCCTCTAGATAATGTAGCAGGAAATATTTAAAAATGTAGTTTCAAAAAGGATTTTGAGTGTACATGCCAAAAATAAGTTTCTGTAATTGATCTAGTGTTTTCAAGGGTCTATAGTTTTTCCTCATTGAATCACATGTGTTATAAATCATTGCAGTCAATAAAACACGGCTCTTTTGGTCACATTCGTAAACTTCATTCATAGCATATTTTTTACTGCAAGTTAAAAAAACTTTTTTATCTGAAATGAATGTAACAGATTATCTAAATATTTAATCAACAATATTTTGTTGACGAAAGTAATCTCCTGGTAAACGAACTGCTTTATTCAATCACCCTTACATATAAATTGCGTTTGCACCCTTATTCAATTTATAATTATACTGATATCATGAAGTTACATAATTAAAAATAGGAAACCAAACATAGTATTTTATAGGAAAGTGACATCTCAGATAGTTGTTATGAAATATTCTAAAAATACATTAATTTAAGTCCAACATATACTACAATGCTGACCATTATTTCAGTCGTTACCTAGACAAATGATTTATAATTTTGTTAATGTTTTACTTAAAATTTACATAACTTTGTTTCTTAGCCAGATTTTTCCTTAAATCCCTTTTAAATTAACCAATATTGCGAAAAATGAATAAATGTAAGCCGTTATTACGTTAGTGTAAAATGTTATGGTTAAATTGTGGAAATTTTTAAAAATATAAACGTTTTATGAGTGAATGTATATTTTGGTTTCAGGAGAATTAAAACAATAACCAACAACGAGTGGTGCAAAGAAATGGTGGCGTGTAAAATCTTTCAGTCATTCTGACTTGGTATATTCTTCAACTTGAAGATTATGTCTATTCCAGTAGAATTTGTTTGCAGACTCAAGTCCGAATCATTCTTAAAATTTGATTAGACAAACCTTGCAGAATCCAGAATATAAGGCAAATATACGATGTAAAATTCATTTTATTTGCCATGTAATTGCAAGCGGTTCCCTGTAAATATAAATTTATTTAATTGATGATATTCTAGCCAATAGGCTCTGTTTCGTCAATCTTTCAAATCGCCGTGTTCTCAAAATGTAAACAATTAACTAATCATGAATATTGGCCGCTTGTCCTTCTCACTGCGTTTGGCCTCATAAGTTTCCTTAATCGATTTCAATTGCAGAATAAGTTTCCTTTGTAGCCATGCACGTGTTAGTATAATAAACACATTGCATATATAATTAAATAATGGAATTTTAATTAAATTTGGTTTTACAGCCTCATGAGACATAATGTATGCGTGACAATGACAGGTTTCGTGTAGCTTGATGAAAATTTGTCAAAAGTGTTGACGATAACCAGCAACACGTCAAAGAGTCTGACATCAATAACAAGTTAGTTTTCGGTTACATATTGCATGCAATGTGTGTCTCCTTTGGCGAAGTGTTTATTTCCCACAATTCAGAAGTATGTGTACCCTAGTCTATTCATCGGCGGCGGAAAACATGAAGAAGTCCTGATTTGGTTGAAATAAACATGAATCATGTCAATCTCATGAATCTCATTTGCAAACTTATGTTAATTTAAATTTACATACATTATATAATTAAGCAGATTTTTTGGTAACAATCAATTCCGTGCAAATTACGTATGCGTCATGCAATTCGTCTTATTTTAAACGAATAGTTGTGATTATTGAAAGTTATAAAACATAAAAGACACCAGATATAATGCACCTGCAGAACTTTAAATGTTGCACACACACACACAAACACACACACACACAAATATATATATATATATATATATATATATATATATATATATATATATATATATATATATATATGTATTGTTTAAGTGTCTAGAATTCCTTCTAGACACTTGTTGTTTGCTCCGGATGGTTGGCTGGTTTTCCTTCGTGTGGATGCACCGGAATAAATAGAGTTGTCGAAACTGAAGCTTTTCGATTGCTAAGACTTGTCTTCTTCAAAATCTGTGTCAACACCGTGGTGACTGGCAAACGTACACGTCCGATAAATAGATAACTCATTACGTATGGCTAGTTGTGCAGCAACAAAAAGATTGACGTGATTTAATACTAAGCGACGAGATAACACGGCGTGGTAAACGCAGGTCCAGAATTCAGCACAGGTAGACAGTCCAGGAGAAAGAGAGAGCGACGTCAATCACCCGTAACACGCAGAGCTGAAGTGCCAAATGTGTTGCATGGTAAATGCAGCGTTCTTGTACAAATGTGCAGGCACGACGTCGCACGCCATTGGACAACGGCAAATTTCGCTTGTTTTAATTGGTACCGCGTAACGAAATTTGAATTTGTTTTTGGCAATATGTCGACGAATTAATCGGAGCTGGTACATCAATTTTCACTCTGAGAAAAAAAAGGTAAATAGGAAAAAAAAATTTCCCGGTGAGGCTTGATTTTTAATGTAGGGCAGAGTTCGAACCCAGTTTAGCAACTGATTATTATTCTGCCCATAGCTAAGTAGAAGTGTACAGTAATGCTGGGCTTGTGCATACTTGTTGATTGCCTCAACAATGAAATGATGTCGAATAACCAATTATAACTGCCACAAAAGTTGTAAGCTGTAGTGTCCGGGCACACCGCGTGAAGCGAAATAGTTTTAAGAGCCGTAGCGCGAAAATTGCACAGTGGTTTGCCACTGATGTTGCAACATGTAAGTTTAAACCTGCGTAGACTGGATCGCCGACAGAAGGAGCTGGTGTGTGCTCGACATTGTGGTCAGGATATCCGTAGTGCATTTGTACTGTGTAACTAATGAAGTTACGAGATGCATGGTAATGGCCTGTGCCATGATATGAAGCCGATGTCAACTTAGTTATGCTACACATGGCGTTAGGTTTAAGTATCTGGTCATACCAAAATTGGCAGCGTGAGCTCAGATGTGAGCCATACGTTGCAACAAAACTATGTAAAAGAATATTAATGAAAATCATATTGGTAAGTGCAAGAAAGTGTACTCGAACCTTTGTCGCAGAAATGGTATACAACAAAAGAACTGTTCAAGAATGCTAAACAATTGTTAGCCAAGAACAGCTGGTTAAACCACGTGGGACAAGTGAGCGTGAGAAATGTAATGGATCATATGGATCCATAGGGATCACGTCGCGTAAAATAGGGCGCTAATGGTGCGCAGAATAATGAAAAATTAATTTAAAAATATTCTCAGTTATATGTAATGCAAAGCAATCTATTATTCGGTTAAGATTGTAGACAGGTTGATTTCGTTGACGCGCAGAGTGTACGGTATTCTACTATCTGCGAAATGCGTTTCCCGATCCTGACGCTCCGCTGAGCCTAGTTTCTGAGTATTGGCCCTTCATGTGTGGAAATTGGTACTCATTCGTGATTTCTTATAAACGGTGAAAACAGACTTGCCAGTAATAACGAGAATTATAGTGATTATTTTACCAAATCTTTGAGGCGATATTATGAAAAGATTGCGGGGATCTTGATCGCCGCTTATTGTTATTTCGTATCTAGGTTGGAAAAGTAGGTCGTGCGCTTACTTGATTCAGCTCAGATTTTCCTATCGCTACTTCTTCTATAACTGTAGCCATATTTTCTATTGTACTCCCTAAGAAAGTGATCTTATCATCCTGCGGGGAAGGATATATTATTCGCATCTTTCTGATAAGTCATCTATAGAGAGAGAGAGAGTTGGAGAGATGTTTGGCAAAAAAATTAATGACTGAGGAAGATTGTTAAAGAAAACAACCTTAACTTCATGATCAGAAATATTGGTTTTATACCAACATTTCGGCAGTTCCCCTTAAATTTCAATCCGGCCACGATTTGGCATGTCTAAATGCGCATACATGTTCATTATCTGATCTGTTTCCGTGGGACCCAACAAAGATTCCACTTCACAGTGTAGGCCCAAAATGGGATTTGGTAGCTTCCTAATCGCATCAAGCTTTGGATAAATCCTTTGTTGCAATTCTAAAGGAATGTTTTTCGAAAACGTTTGATAGTTTTTGATGACTGTCATAATCTGGAAACGGGGAGAAGACAGTCTACACGCATGAAGAATAATTCACAGTACCCGTCTCATACAGGGACATCAAAGTTTAAAATTGGACCTGACATTATTATAAACTTATGGTATCTTAAAAGCAGAATTTTATATATTAATTATCAAGCGAAATGAAATGCCTTAAGCGACGTAAACATTTTAAGCATACGTGACCTATAAATATTTAAAAATATTAACTAACTGCTTATCAAAATCTGCTTCCACAAAATCTGCTTCCACAGTTTGCACGAACGCAAAAATTTTTGAGCGATTTAACTACAGAAAACTTTGACAAAATATTCCACAAAGTTACAATCAAAAACTGCTTCTACAGTTTGACAAAACGTGTACGTCGAAGAGAAAAGTTTTGAACGATTTAACCATAGAAAACTTTTACAAAATCTCCTTCCACTGGTTAAACACAAATTGTGGTAAAACAAATGAGGAAAACCAAAGAAGAGTTTGACTAAGAAATATTCACACAAATGGTGAAGAACAGGATGGTTTGGTATGCTACCGTCGATTTTTATAGGAATCCAAAATAAAAAAAATATAAGAATTTTATTTGCATCCAAATTTTGTGCTTAGTTTTCTACTAGCAAAAAAAATATAAAAACAGTACAGTTCTAAGGTATCCTGGCGCAGACACCAAATTCTAAACGTTCCTGCTGCAAGTAAATGCCTTGCAAAGTTACAGGAAGAAGAACAAAGCCGTAACTTATCTGAAAGCAGTTTCAGTGAGCGGCCCTTATCAGGGCCAGTAAAGCGTTCACTGGCAAACGCCGTTATAGTTGTGAAAGTACTGTTGGAATATCTAGAAGTACATCTAGACGCTTTTTTTTGTTGCTCCGGCTGGTTGGCTGTTGTTCCTTCTTGTAGGATAAGTAGAGTTGTCGAAACCGGAGAGGTGAGTTTTTGTTCGAATGCAACACCATGCTGGCTGTCACACGTAGAAGTCCGATTAATTGACAATCGATTGTGCAGCAACTATAGGGTTGACATGACTGAAGTCTAAGCGACGAGATGACACAGCGTGGTGAACGCAAGTCCATAAGTCAGCGTAGGTAGACAGTGAAGTAGAGACAGCGACGCAATCACCTGTAACGCGCAGAGCAGCAGTGTCAGGTATGTTGCATAGTAAATGCACCATGCTTATATAAATGTGAAGGCGCAAGGTCGAACACTATAGGTCAACCGCAATTTTCGTTTGTTTTAATTGGTACCGCGTAATGAAAATTGAATTTCATTTCAACAATATGTCGGTGATTTTATCTGAACCGTTAGAGTTGCGATACGAAATTAAATGGACAATGAATATAAACTGAAAATGAAAACATGCACTATACTAAACTTTATTCAAATACTGCTTTTATTCCGAGAATTTGATTCTAGATGAGAATTTATTTGGTGTCCAAGCCGATAACTATGACCATATATTCATATTATGTACACTGAAATAGATCAGTAATTATTTCTTGGTGTGAAACATTTTCTTCAATTGTCCTTATTTCAGTTTTGAGTCTTTAAAAGCTCTTGGAAAACGTTTCACAATATGCACGTACACACAACATGATCAGACAGTGCACTACCGCTAAAATATGTTCAGAAATTATTAATATTTCATATATTAAAGACATTGCGTCAAAAATTGAAATTTGTCATTCGTTAACCCTTTTACGATAATACGATCAAATAAATTACGTTAGATCTACATACAAAAATGTTTCCAGCTGTGGAGATATTAGTTTTATAGATAGGAAAAAGAAAAATGTATTTGTGAATTACGTTTATATAAGAAATGAAATAATATACTTCATTTATTTGCTTGTTGAAAGTCTATTTGATTAGTAAGAAAATATTAAATAAGATTTTAAATGTAAAATTTTATCTAGAATTGTTTTTAACTTATTGGGCAGCCAAACTTAAAGGAATAGGATCAGCGTTCATCGGTGAAGACCGATGCCTTTTTTCCTTAAAGCCTTAGGACTCACGCGTTGTTTTTAATTGACAAATTTGCTGACAACAATCTGTTAGATTATTCTCTTTGTGTGCGCAATTTATGAAGCAAGCACACATTACTATAGACACTTATTTAAATGAGTAACCAAATTTGTATTGTGCAACTGCAAATGTTAAAGGGAGATGGCGCTTATATAATCCGATGTATGCAACTATGATCCAGAAGTGGAGTTGTTTTTGATAACTTTTACACTACTCAATTTATACGAAAATTATATATTTATAAACATTTATGCCAACCATTATGTGTACGTGTTTAGCTATTAGATAATTTTATGCGGGTTTATCTAAAAAGAGTGACAGTCTTATTCCAATAACTTTCATTAATATTCTTTTTGCATTATTGCTTTTTGATGCAAAATAACATCTTGCAGATTCGTGCATTATGCAACAATTAATTGCGTTCCTTTCGTCAGCATTTCACGTGATCCTAATTCTGTCAGGATTACCCGGTCTGGTAACAGAAGGAAAGCGACGTTTGGACTTATTGTGTTCATTTGCTATTTTTAATAATTAATAAACCCATCCTCGAGAAATGTTTGTTGATAGCTAAAACTATTCTTGTATAATGGTAAATGTAATTAAGTAATTTCGGTTCTCAATATGTGCCACTTATATTTTTACCTGCTATTCATCGTTGCATTTTTTATCTTAAGTTCAGTATATGATACACCCTAATTTTTTATCCAAAATGTAGTTTGTCAACATTTTTTGATAGAGTTTTCCTGATCATAGTTGACCAATGATAATTATTTTTTATCGCAAAAATTAGTTCATTTGATATTTATAAAGCGTCAATATAAGATTGCGCTTGGAAAATAATTTTTAATGTTAATAGTATTTTTTTAATAAACAATCGTGATTACAGGCATGTTGATGCTCTCTACGTAAAGTGAAATATCTAAGTTGTTTTATGAAATTATGTTCGCGCAATAATGAGCTATTAAAAAAATTTATTAAACGAGTTTCTTTTCAAAAATTGAACGAAAGTTTTCGCGTATAAAACGGGATACAAATTTTATCAATAGGTTGTAAAAAAGGCATTTTTTGGTGTAAAAGAAATTTATTTTTGGTTCATTCTGTGAATTCGCGTGATTTCCGCCTTAGAGTTTATTGAATCATAAGCTTACATCAGGACTTTCTTTGAAAAAATGTTTTAAGCGTGGAATTTGAAAATATAGAACATGGGAGTCATTATGACACTAAAATATACAAGTAAGAAGAAGTTAATAGGTCATGCTTGGCAGAGAATTTTGTTTGTATGCCTTTTGAATTATTTTTCAGGTAATTCATTCTATTGATATCTGTGACCATGTATACCATACGTCTTGCGCAGTTGCTTGCATTAAATTTACGACAACACTTATTCTTCTGTTACATAATATTTAATGCAACCCTGATTCGTAATTAAACAATGGATTTTAATTTTAAGCCCATATGTTTTGCTAGTTGAACCATAAGGATATTTTGCATATGATTTATTTCTCATATTGCGGGATATTTGATAGCATATTTAGGTTGATAGAATGTGGATTCCTTTACATTTCCAGTTACAGAGCGTGTCTGTGTCATTGATTGATTTTTTCGCTCAATTCCCTTCCCTTTTATGATTAGAAATTGTTCATTTAGTGGACTATGCCATGTTTTTTTGTATTATTTTCTCAAGCAGATGTTCGTGTTTGTCATGGATTATCTATTTCTTGAATATTATGAAGTATTCTACGAAATTTGTTCTTTCTGATCGCAAACAAAATTTTCTGTAAGGATTTAATAATATTTCTAACATGTAATTTGAAAATGTCAATTTTTTGTTTGAGCAAATATTATAGTTACATTTGCAGTTGGATGGTCCCCTCATAAAGTGAGGTTTAGGTAAACTTTTCTATTATTTTTTTCTACTGCGCAAGGTGAGTAATTTCTTTCCTTAAGACTGACGAATTTATCCGGATATTTGTACTTATTGCTGAAACTTTTAAAATGATCTAACTCTTGCTTGACCTTGTTCTGAAGGATTTCTACTCTAGGTCGAATATCTGAGCTACGTACAGATTATTCTTATAAGATTTTGGATCGCTGTTGTTGTAATATTTGTATTGTCCGCAGAGCATGTATCTATGGTCTTTCGATGTTTTCCATCTGTCAGTGTTCTCTTGACGCAGATATATGTTGAAACATGGAAGCACTATTCCTTTAAGGGATAGCCTTTTTTGGCCTATTTAAATGTGATTTCTAACACGTTCAATTCCTCGATTTAAGAAGTAAAGGCCATCTGCTTATACTCTATAGAAAGTGCGTCACTTAATCATGTTCTTCATTTGAGCTTGTCTACATGGTTCAACCATATATATATATATATATATATATATATATATATATAAAATTTTACATAACATAATGATAAATCATGGTATCTTATTGAAAAAATTCTGTTTGCTGACAATGAGAAGAAGGTATAATTGCACATAATATGTACATTTAACATGCACCTTCTAGTTGCCATCCAAAATTCCGGCTTAAAGCCATAAAAATATTGATTCTAGAAATTTATTTGATTTTGTTTAAATATGAAATGTTTACAATTGCCGTTTCTTAATAACTTAGAACCTAAGCACTTTTATTAAGCATGTGAATGAATGTTGCTACATTGAAACTATTAATTAATTTAGAAAATCATTATTTGCGCTGGGGTTATAGCGATTCCTTTAATAATACATGATTATATAAAATATGCATCAATCATTTATTTCATTTTGACGCACAACAAGCAAAGATAACAGCTGAAGCACGAAAGGGCAATGTTCATTCTTTCATGTCCAAATCAATGCACGTCGGTAAACCCACCAACCCGCTAAATACTGCAAAGCACATATAAATTGAGTAAAAACAGATCTGCGACCTATACCTGATGTAATCTCGCATAAAATGTAACGAGGAACAAATTGTGATGCACATATAAATTGCGTTAAACATTATCTGCAAACTTTACGTATTGTTATCTTGCATGCAAAGTAATTGACATCAAATATTAGCTGCAAAATTGCTCCGCAGCAACGGGGCTAAAAGGTTTGCATTTTTAGCGAGAAATTTCGCAAGTTAGCTAATTATCACTTATTGATTTGGCACGGCGTGATAACAATTGTTAAAATCAATTTGGTGCATTTGAAACATGCACGGAGCACATTTACTCCACAAATACGTGTAGCAATGCAACACCAGAAAAACAGCAAGACCACAAATGCCATGTGTTAGTTTTGCTATGTTGTGGATGGGAATAAATAAATAGAGATTAGCACTAAGCTCAATATGAAAAATTGATTTAAATAATTTCTCTAATGTCAATATATATCTGCGTCTATTTTAACATCAGCGAATGGTTTGGAAAAATATTTTAACAAGCATACATACAATATGGCTAAATATCTCAACAAAATTAATAAATATTTGGCCTGTATGCTGGCAAAGTTACCTGGAAAGTACGCTTTTAATTCAAGTAGAAATTAAATAATAAAATAAAAGTCGTGATTTTGATATAAACACCTGATCAGTTTATGTACATACATTTGTCAGTATAGAATAAGAATTTAATCGTGTAGACAGAATTCCTCTCTATTTGAACTCATTATGTACTGTCCAGAAATTGCCTTGGTACGGGCTCCAACTTGGGCAATCTACTTAAGAATCTAGTACCCAGGTTAAAGCTCTGTCCGCGGGAAATTGTGGACAGTAAGTGATGAGTTCCCATAAGGTCGAAATTGGTCTACAAGATGAATTGCCTTTTTCACTCTACACAATTCTTAATTACTACGACCAAATGTATTTACATAAAGGATTCAGGTGATAAGACGAAGATAGCAAAATTAAATTATAGTAATTGTTATCACCGCCCGTGCAAACAATGTGCATTTAATTTCAAATTAATTGTTTCTCAATTACACGCAGAAATTGAAGAAAAATTATGGATTCAATTTTTTCGCGTATTAATATGTTGCCTGATTTTCACAAAAATGACGAATTTTTACGAAATAGCTGTTCCTATCATGAATAAATTCTAATCGCGATGGATAAACGATTTTTGTTTATTATTTTCATGTCATAAATAATTGGAATTTAGCCTCTAATTTGCAAAAATGCATCTGTAATGAGTTCAGACATGAAAATAACAATCTTTGAGTGATTTATGTCATTTGAGACAGGGAGGGAATAAAAAGTTCAAGCTCTATTCGATTGCGTGGGTGCGATGACAAACACCAATGAAATTTTAAGAAAATTGTGTATAAATGACGGCTAGCTACAAGTATGTTGCGTTTATACCGCCAGTGTTTAATACCTTGGCGGGGCGGCTAACTGTCAAACAAGTAGTTGCAATATTTGTAAAGATTTTTTGAGAAAAGCCTTATTATCTGCGTTCCGTGTCGCTTAGGATAAATTGCAATTTTATCGTATCCACGATTGTCAAAAGTAGTTTGTCGCCTTGCACTCTTAGTTCTGCAGCGTATAGGTCGGTGTTGCCCATATATTGTGTAATCGACTGTAACCTTAAGAACAAAATATAAAGCATTATTTAAATCAAGTTGGCGCGCGTAACAGGTAAAGAAATTTGTCATGCTAT
Source organism: Eudiplozoon nipponicum (assembly GCA_029291075.1). Classification (NCBI taxonomy): domain Eukaryota; kingdom Metazoa; phylum Platyhelminthes; class Monogenea; order Mazocraeidea; family Diplozoidae; genus Eudiplozoon; species Eudiplozoon nipponicum. Next base: position 63,296 of record JAQBSW010002924.1, read on the forward strand.
TTAAGCAGTCAAATGATATAAACTAACAATCTTCTGTCACACGCATTGGCGCGTGTCAGAATTTTATAGTTATTAAATGAGCCGCATGGCAAACTTACTAATGGGTAATAGACCGCTGGGTAAGTATAAGGTTAAGATAAGGAGAAAGTCGAGTTCCACATGTTGTAGTATCACGTATATTTTACGCACTAGGAATGACATCTGTACAAATTCCAAGCAGTCATAAACATAACATTCTTGCGGATCTCGTGACTTATAAAAGTTATAAAATTGAACTTTCTTCGATTTCAATAATGCTGATAACATTTCTTTAAAAATAAAGTTTGCGAAATAGCGGTAAATATCAATCCTATTTATTATAATGTGTGGGGCAATGTAGATAAACTATCGTCAATCACAAGAGCTGACTGTTTGATTATCCATGGTAGATAAATTCACGTTGTGCTCAGGTGATTTTCAAGGAAAATAAAATTGTGTCAATACGCCTAACTAAATTTATTCGGGATAAAACTTACGACGATTAATAATATTAAAAGTTTTTTTAATCACATTATTAGAGCTGGAGTAGTTTACAATCTCAAATCGTACAATGAGGGATTGCTCAAATGAATAATAAATATAGATGTTTCTGGAATGCGAACATTGATAAAATTCCTAGTAAACTTTTCATATAAAAATATAAGCAGAAATTTCAACAGATACAACAACATTTTATTTCTCATATTCTTCTTAATATCTAAAAATAAACATCTCTGTGTGTATAAATTGAACGGCCACAAAAATAGAAAAATGTAAAAACAGGGACTGTTGAAAAAGAAAATAGCCAACCATTGAGTGCATCACCTCCAGTTCAAATTCAATACCTGAACATGCTTCTGTACAAATCTAATTGAAATCTTTTATCCATAAAACTCCGTATGTGGCGAACTCCCTTCTGTTATTGCAATGATAAATTATCTTAAATTTTACGTCCAGAGAATATACGTGTGAAGTTTAAACAATGTTTCGCACAATGAAGATGTGGATAAACATGCAAAATATTATAAAGATGAAAATAAGAAACTTTGAAGCCGATTACATAGATTTATATAGCATGTGGGAGTAAAGAATATTAGAAGACACATTACTATTCTTTTTTAAAAGATTGAATACTTTGCATCTTGATCTTCATAAAATAGATATCACGATTCTATGATAATAGACGATAAACTTTGCCCTGTTCCATTTCTAAAGTTGACTCTTATCTTCTTTGTTGTTTGATTTGACTAAAAGTAGTGCATTTTTTTTAAACTAAATCTGTATCTGTATATATATATATATATAGTATATATATACATATATATATATATAATAAATAAATATATATATATATATATATATATATATATATATATATATATATATTTTATATATTATATATAGCACGGTTAATAAAGACGGTTACCAAAGGACATACGGTTTATTTAAAAAATATAATTATATAAGGTGCAAAATATAGGCTAATATCAGATAAAGTTCTAACACTATAAATTTCATCTCTGCATCTATATAATTAAAATTCTATTTTATTCGAAAGTTGAAAATTATTGCAATTCACTTTCCCGGAAGTTCCTCGTTTTACATGTATAATTATATACCGTAAACAATTATTATTAAATGATAGATGGACGACGTTATGAATATTTTACGCCCGTACGGATATATACTGATAGACTGTTTTGAAATTGCATCATCAACTCAGTGTTCAATTGAACATCTATATCACAATAATACTAAGCTTAAAAGCTCTGACTATTAAATACGTTTTTAAATTGTAAATAAACCATTTATTAATAGTCTTCATAAAATTTAGTAATTTTGTATTTTAATTAATTCTAGGTTTTCAAACATGTCACTTAGCTACGCATTGACTAGTAAAGATGTACATCATTGTGTTTCATTTTTACTGTTGGTTTAGTTGTAATAATATTTTTTTATGAAATTGTGATGCATATGCAAATTAATTAAAACCAATTTTGTTTACATTACAAGGACTTCAGATTATAATTTTTTAAAAACCTTACGCTTCCTGACTTATTCGGCAACTATAGTGTTAGTATCAAATGGTTGGTACCCTTCGTTCGGTATATATATATATATATATATATATATATATATATATATATAATAAAGTGTTGGTTTTGAAGTCGCATTGTGGAAGATTTCATATGAATTTAGCTTCACAACTGCAGGTTTATACATACGTATAGAAAATTGTACCACCCTTTTTTCCCATACTCCTCACCCAAATATATAGTGGGTGAAGGGCGTTATACCGGCTTCCACTGATAAACTGCCAAAAAACACGAGATGACTGTGCACGAGATTATACATACCGTTCGTGCTGCCTTTGGTTTATTCTTCTGGTCACGACTGAACTAATGTGTTTCAAGGTACGCAACACATAAAAACAATTGCATCTATGCTTCCTTTTCTGCGGCAAATCAATGTTTGTTATTTTTCCGTGAAATAATAATAAATTTATCTGATTTATCACAGGAATTACCATATACAATTATAAATAAATGTGTATACATAAAATAATTGAGATGCGGTTCACATATTGTGACCAAAACTAAATTGGCTATATCATGTAGCTGGATGGAGACAATTGGAATTTGTTATCTCTAGTACGTGAACTTGATTCCAAATTGTTTTATCACAACTCACACAATTACTGATTGTCCATTCATATTACTTACCTACATGTGATAAAAGTTGTCAAAATTCTACCTTCGTTGCGGAATGGCTATTTCTTAGTCGACTATTCTGGTTAAGTACAAATTATGCGCGACTACCTGGAGTGTGTACCGGGGATTCGATTCTGATTCCGATATATGTGCATTGCTGTTTAACTCTTCCTAGGTAATTCAGCGACCTGGGTTTATGATGACCTCAGGAGAAAAAAACTGGTCGATATATATATAAATTCTTCATTATTAAATAGGCATTGTATGATGCAGATAAACCACTTCTTTCAATAGACCGGTTTTGACCTTGTCGGGAACACTTCAATTACCGTCCAGATTTTTTCGCGGATAGAGCTCAAAGCCGGGCACGTCTACTTAGTTGTTTGTGACTCCATTAAGCCACCCTTCCGAAAGCTGCAGACAATTTTCAATTATATATTAAATAATGTTTTTAGATAAGTCTTTCTTTCAGGTGAAAACAGGCTTGCTAAGGTTCAGAGCCTGAGCGTGGCAATTTCTACACAGTTCTTGAAGTGTTCACAATAAAGAAGAAGCCGGTTTACCAAATGAATTGCTTTTTCTATATTATTCACTTGTTACTTTATACTGATATATCTATATATTTAATAGGATAACCGTTTCTATCAATATTGAAACCTTGATTTATATATTTTTTTATCAAATCCGGCGCAATCAATAACAGTTTAACTATATGGATATTCAAATTTGCACCATTGATCCAGTTAGTGCGTTTTCTGTTACATAATGACAATTATGGATGGCTAGGTGGAAATTTAATTCTAAGGGGATGCAATACAGAATCTAACTGAGGGATCGGCCTATAATAAAAAAATCATTACAATTTGACTGATTATTTTATGTAGTAAAAGGCAGGGTGAATCAGTGGTTAGAATCAGAAACTCTGAAGCTAATGTTCCCATGTCTGGGTTCTGCTGACAGAAAATTCTGGCAGTGGTTGAAGATTTCCAAATAACCTTGAAACCAGTCTTCTCGATGAATTTCCATTTCTACGTTAAAAAATGATTACTTCATATTGACATGTATTCAGTTGTTAGAATAAAATATTCAGAAGCTTGGGTTTTCTTCCCGTCCCAGAAAATTTGGAACTAATTTTTTGTATTCCAAAAAAGGGCGAAGATGGTCTAATGGAAAAATTGCCTGCTGTTTGTGATGGACTACTGGGTTGATACTGACATGATATATAAATATATATATATATATATATATATTTGCGTAGGTGTGTAAATGATTTTAAACGAAATAAAATATATGCACGTGGTTTGGCGATGGTGAAGAGTTGCTTGACTCGCAGTTAAATACGATCGTGTACGTTCCCGCAGCAACAGTTTAGGTCACTAATGTAAAGTATGGCATATAAATTATATATATATATATATATATATATATATATATATATATATATATATATATATATATATATATATATATATGACCCTCAGCAAAATGAAACAGAAGAAAATTTATTACTGGTAATTGATCAAGTAAACCGATTTCGTTCTTGCTGAAAGTCTTTAGGAAATATACAGGATTCTCTGAAACCTAGGCTGATAAATTTTTATAGAGACTGGTTTCGTTATAATTGGAAATTCATGTAGCAATTTACAACATACGTTGTGCACCCGGGATTCAACAATGACACCCTTATTCCAGATATTTGCAATCATCTACTACGCTATTCTTTGAGCAAATTTTGTGGAATTTTAGGCTTTATACTTAATGATGTTTTAACGATGACTTAATAACATTTTGTTTCAAAAATAAAAACGCTGCATATGATATTACCGGAAATCCGATAAAAAGACACATTTTTTCGGTATGCATGCTAAGATTTAGCCAAGAATTTTGGAGCATTTTTGAAATATTTACAGACAATCCTTTACTTTAAGTAATATAGGTTTATTTCTAACGTGCAATTGCGCCTATCACGGTACTTAATTATTAAGATCTAACCGACGAAATTCTGTGCTTTTCTGAATGATTCACATTGTTAACTGAAAGACTAAATAATCATTGACTACGCGGGTGGCGGAAAAAAATATTTAAATCAAGTTTGCGAACTTGAATTAAGCATCAGTCCTATGGCATTTAAATATTTTTTTACTACTACTCGCGTAGTCAATTCTTGTTTAATGGGAATAGCAATATATATGGCGAAAACCGCAAAAAAGTTGATGTTCGTCACTGCTTAGAAATTTTACTGTCGACATTTCCAGTCAAGTGAAATGTATGCATGACAACTAAATGTGAGAGCCAATTGTCTAATTTTGCTTTCCGTATATAATCATTGCGGTTCGATCCTCGCTAGTCAGTTTGCCATCGCACTCTGATGATAATGGTGTAGGATCGAAACGGATCAGTACGTGTGACTGGCAGTAGTTTTGCTATATATTTTGACGACTGGTTAAATGCGATGAAATTTGTGTGTTCTTCAAGCTGATTTAAAGAATGGAATAGGTAAATGCGAAATCCCTTATATCTTTTCTTATTTTCAAATATTTATGGCAGATAAATACGTATCAATCAGTAACTTGCAATATAGAATAGCTATTTTTTTACACAATATAGTTTCTGAAATGCGCATACGTTAATATTTAAATGTACGCAAAAATTTATGCAACAAAATATTTTTTACCTGCTCTTTACGTGTAAGGTGCTTCTTTATCATAGTTCACTTCACCAACTGGGAAATTTAACTGTAATTGAATTTCGTTCTCTTGCAGGTAGAATTACCACTAATTTCTTTAAAAAAATTTAAGTGTAAAATATATTAATATAACTGTTTAAAATTGCTTGCTACATTTTATGTTATCTATTCTTTGTTTATTCGTGCTCGGTTTAAAGATTTTGTGTTTGCTTCTGAAGTCCGTAATCAGCCCAAATTAACGTGAATAAAATATTTAAATTTGGCAGCCGGCGTTCCATACGGAGTGCTGTTTACTTGAACTAACTTTATAGAGGATAACTGTTAATTTGGACCCGGATCCCAATCTTACAGCTTCATATCACTTTGTTGCTAATAGTGTCACTAATTCTGATCAATATCTCACAAATAATGCAACATCATCGTGAAAGATCTCGTTCAACGCAAATGGTTCACTATAGTAGATCTTTGAACCACCTATCACCAAATGCTGAAACGGCTCGTAAAACATAATTAGTCTTTTTGTGCATACGCTATACTTAAGCTTATTTGCAAAATGTTGTATACAACAGCCACAGCTGAGCGTAATACCTCTTCGTTTTCAGCTTTGAAGAACACTAGGCAGTCCGCATGGCTTTGAGTGTTCTTTTTAAAAACAATTTGTTCAGATATTGCAGAAACATTCTCCATTATACCAGCTGTGCGTTATCTATCATTTTCTAAAATTTTATTCCTTCGTAATCGGTAAGTTCGGCCTACATACGCTCTGAGAAGCAATGGCATTATATAAGCAACCAATGTTGGACTATTCGATTTCAGGGAGATTTTCATTAACATGAAAATGTAACGGGCGCTTTGTTATGTAAAATATATCAATTGTGTATTAAGTATCCCATAAGTCAAAGCTTGTTTAATTCTTCGAGTAACTGCTTTCAAACGGTATACTGACAATTATTGCTTTTCATGCACATTCATATCGTGTTTACTGGTGACTCATCACTAGGAGCCGGTATTACGCCCTTTATCTACTATATATTTGGAAGAGGAATGTTGGATAATAGGACGATACAATCTCCTATTGTACCATTCTATTATCTCACATTTTTCACCCAAATTTATAGTGGTTGAAGGGCGTAATACCGGCTCCTACTTATGAGTCGCCAGTAAGCACGAAACCAATGTGCATGAGATTATACATTCCGTTCATGTTGTCTTTGTTTTATCCTTCTGGTCACAACTGAACTATTATGTTACAAGGTTCGCAACATCTAATACATACATGCATATATATTAGTTCTTCACAACAAACAATATTTAACTGATATATTGCTTTTGTTTTGGTGCGAATTCTTTGCCTTATAATTGTATTTTATGTTTCATGATTGATTCAACAAAATCTTTGGTGTATTCGTTTAGTATTGAAGAAGTTTTGAGCTAGTTTATGTGACATTCCCATTCTTGAGAACAAATTATCTTTATTCTGTCGGATAAATTGCGTATCAAACTTCTCTTTTCGTAATTGGGACAGCGCTGAGCTAATAAACGTACTTTCGAAACCATGCATGTCTTTAAAGTAGTCTAATGTTTAGGCTGCAATCTTCCTGTCTAAACAGTAATACATCAAGAAAAGACGAGGATCTTCTTTCGAATTTTCCATATAACTCAAGATCTATTTGAAATTATTTGCTGTTAGATACACTATACCTAAAATTGAAATTATTTGATTATTTCCGTGCTGTAAACTCTTTTTAATTTGGAAAACAATTGTTATAATTCTAAATAATTAATAGTACCATAAAATAATTAAGAGATTAAATTCTATCCATTTACCTTTCATTCGCAATTCAGATGAATATTTGGTTAGCAATACGTAGTAAATTATCCGTTATTCTTCTTGGACATTTTAGTGAGTAGGTTGAATATAATATGTGTATTTTTTTTTAAATTTTGAAATGCGCAAACTAAGTAATGCTCGTTGTCTTAAAATAAGGTTAAATTCGAATTTTTATTGTATATGCAATTTTTTGCGACGTAATTCAAAGATAGTTTAGCAAGAAGATGAAGAGAGAAGATTGAATATTATTAAGACATATTTATTTACATATTTTTAGTGTTTATTTTGAGTGAGATAGAATAGTATTTTGATATAAAATATATGATATCAAGACAACCTGCAGTAAAAAGTTTCGTCAAAATAATAACCACAGATATGTGATTTTATAGCATTGTAATTTAAGCAAAATTTGTTTTAAATTAATTTCTGACTTAGTAATTTAAGTGAATACCAAATAAACAATTTAGTGATAAGAGTATTGCACCAAATCATAGGTCAATCTCACATTATAAAATACAATTTTTGGGTCTTAAATATTTTAAAATGACGAATATAATTGATAAATAATAATAGATTTTTAATATGAAGGACAGTTTCTTCATTTTATTAGTGATGCATGTAAATTTAAATAGAAACTAACATCTTATGCCTCACAAATTCTACAAGTCACTAATTTATTACCCGAAATAAGCTTCAACCTTAAAATTATGAAACTTTTCTAGAAAAGCAAGCGTTTGAATGGAAAATGATACAACTCGCCCAATTTAAAATTATTTAAATTTGTAGATAAACACACATCCATTGAACGGGAAAAATTTTTATAGAGATTTCTTCGAACTATTTTGTATTTTAGTGTGTTATTAAATCAAGAAAAGACTGTGATATTGCGAATCGCATTTGCTGATTTCTGTCGCATTCTTTATCGACAGTTAGGAATACTTTTACTGGAACTAAATTAAATATGCAAATTGGGCATTTGTATTCGTGAAGGTAAATCTGCTTGCATTTTTGCTTCTAATTTTAACCTTATTGCATTTTTGCACAAGAGGGCTCTCCATAAACTATTAGTAATATTGCATACAAGCAAGCTTGCATTTTTTATTAAAAAGATGTTCCTGTTAAAATATGTAAAGGCATATGTAATTTTGCTGCAGTCTGAAAAACTATTTGTCAAATATAATTTGTTTAAAAAGTCATATATTAAAAATCTTAGAATTTTGCAATTGCATGACCTTATTTTTACACCAAGCTTTACATTAAAATTAATTACATTGCAGAAAAAGAATATAGTTTGAACAAAATTTAAAGTCATTTTGAGACTTTAAGAGCACTATATACAAAACGAATCTGGATAATTGTAATTGCTTTTGCTATTTTTACATTGCATTGCAAATTTAGATCAATAAGAAATGGTACCTCTCATGTAAATCTTTAAGAAATCAAAAAAAAACTGCATTATAAATGGCGCCAATAAAGCATTTAAAAATAGGCGTAGCCTAATGTTGTTAAAACATTTACTTAAACAACCAAGAAAATTAGTCATAACGAATATTATTTAATTATATGCTAACGTGCATCTTTAAAGATTTTTCTAATTCGAAAACTATCGTAGCAAATATCGCGTAATCATTGTTAAACTTATGTAATCTTATACGAAATTTCATTCATATGTAAGTTATTTTACGCTTAAGTTTGTAGGCTGAAATTATTTAATAACATTCTTCCTGTAAATTTAATTTTCAAATACACGAAATTACATGTGTGATTTCGCTCCATCGTATAAAAATATTTACTGCAGATAACCAACACAGAAAAAAAACGGTCCGCGCAAAAATATATACAAACACACACAAATATATATATATGTATAATTCTATATATATATATATATATATATATATATATATATATATATATATATATATATCAATCAATTTAGATAGAAGAATCATAACTAAAGACATATTAGAATTAGGATATCCCATTATAAGGCCAGTGCAGGAATAAATTGTTCTTCATTTCGCAGTTCTGAATAATGTCTATCAATAAAAATGCCACCTTATAGGAAAGCATGGTCAAGCTAATTCTGGCGTTCTGCAATGAATATCTAGTTATAGCTTAACGAGGAACACCAAGATAGAAAAGTTTTACGCTAGTCTGAATTTAATCTTCTTCTGAATCAGCCTAAATTTGAGAACGCAAAAAGCACAATTATATGTGTTGGCAATGTTGGATACAGATAGCAATGAAATTTTTTTCCTCAGACAAGGTACTCAAAGTGTGTTGTCGAATGGCATCAAAATTTATAAAGTATGCTAACACCGAAGAAGAACGCAATTTGTATACTATGCGCTTCATTGTTTCTTCAACTTTGTCGTGTAGATGATTATACAACAGTTTCCTATCGACTACAAATATTTATAACGAATTTTATTATATGAGTACTTCAATACGCATTTACAATATACGCTATGTAATCGTTATGTATAATAGAATTACTTTATCCGCATCATTCTGCAAACAATTGAATGAAATAATGCGCACAAAGTTTTCACTACAGTTTTGTAGATTTCAGCGGGCAGTAGCTGTTGAAATAAAAAAAATATGTTTTAGAAAAAGTCCGCAGAAAAGCTTGAGTATCCTAGTTTTAGTTGTAAATTGTAAATCAAATATAATGACGAAACAAATTATATATAAAAATAACCTTTGTAACGTTTGATTTCACAAATTACGAACATTTCGTCTATTCGGTTATCTACACAGATATGTCGCCTAAGATATTCAAAGATTGGCCGAGTTCTATCCCATTCTGACTGTACAGTTGGAAATGAATTGAATAATGTAATCTTTTAAAATGCCATAAAATGTCAACTGTTTATTTCAAAATAAACATTCATTAAGGAAATAAGCCAAAATTAGGCCATCAGTCAAAAGTTTTTAAAGTTCGAATTGTCTATCTTTTATTTTTCATTAAAATGAAATTTTTATTCCTTTCTCAGATAATGGAATTTCTACCGGATTTAACATGTTAGCCTATCATTTGGTCAATACATGCGTTGATATAATTTCTATCGGTCTAAAATAAAATCCAGAATTTTGTGTCTTCTTAAAGCATAAGATCTGAATATCCGCGCTTTAGTTGTTTTCGCGCTTAAATGTGACATTACCCTAGTAAATTATTGGATAACTCAAACGAAATGGTCGTCTAAATACATTTTAAAATCAAAATAGAAATGAAACCATTTAATTAATAAACTTATCACGTTTAATATCGACCAATCTAACATTTTTTCTGTTGAAACAACACCACGATTGTGATCGTAAGCCAATCCTACGTAAATCTACGATTTATGAAAGGGGGGATTAATTGACTTTGAACAATTTATAAAATGTTGTCAAAATCTCGAGAGGCGTTGTGATAAATCATCATTGTATTATATCAATATTGACATTTATTTTAAGAAACTGAGTAAAGAGTGATTCAACTCTGTACTCCTTATAATAAATCAATATATATTCGCCTAAAATATACAGATGTAAGTGAATTGAAGCCCATAAAATATAGATTGCGTTCAAATTTGATTGTTACATATTTTGCAGCTGACTTATTTGTGATTACTCTCAAAACCAAAAATTGTCTACCTATTGCGAAAAGCTAATTTCACTCCAAGCTGTATCCGACGCTAATTTCAATTGCAATTTTATCTGTGAGCAGTAAATCAGTCCAGAATCTGAAGGAAACTCGCTTCTGTACATTATATAATCTGTTATCTGATACTCCGCTAAAAGAATAAATATATATCTATTTTTAAAATTAAATCTCCTTCGAGCGTTGTTATTAATTTTTTGTGTGTTCATTTGCGAGGAATCTGATTACGTGAGACTTACCTTATAACATAAAATATATTCATCGTGTCAGACTTACATTTAAAATAGAGTTTGACCTGTATATAAATATTATCGAATCATATGTGAAAATGTTTTCTGACGTTTATAACGAACTTGAACGCTTCCGGAAAATATTATTTCAGTAATTGTTAAAGCGTCTGTTGAAGGCTAAACGATTCTAATAGAAAGTAATCGCCCGATTCAAAGTGTTTGTTATTAATTTATGGAAGAAAATCAAAATTAAAAAAAAGACTCCTGTAAGAAACTGTTGTTTAACCCTGACAAAGAAAATTCTTTGTTTAAAAATCAGAGATTGAATAGTTTTCGACCATACGCGTATATTATTGACTGCCGTCATTTGTTTACGGTAAATCCTGACCAAATTTGCCATCAATTACTCTATTCAATAATGGAATCTTGATATAAACACGTGATCCATTTTGTACAAACATTTTTCAATATAAATTAAGCTTTGTATAGTGTAGAGAACGCAGTTCATACAGTAGGCCTGTTTCGTTATTATTTGGATCTAGTCAAGTACAGTCGAGAATTACGACGTGGACAGGACTCGCACCTGGTATGCCTGCTTCGGAATCTGCTGCTCTAACCACTGAGCCACCCAGGCTAAAATCAATGCTTTTTTTAATTACTTTAATGTCCATTTCATTTGGCACTTCCCAATGCAGTGTGTCGCGAGTTCTATAATGACAGATTAAGAATAATACTCTGGAACTTTGGGTCTGATAGATGCCATATGAGCTCCGCCTGAAGGAAAGGCTAACCAAGAAACGTTATTTAGTATATGACAGAAAATTTTGTGTAGTGTGCGGCAGTGTGGCTCAGTGATTTCAGCAACAGATTCATAAGCATATTTGCCCAGGTTCAAACTCAGTCCGCGGCATATTCTGGAGAGTAACTGTTGAGTTCCAAATCAGGACGAAACTGGTATTCTGGATGAATTGCTATTTACCACCAATAATAATTTTTTTACAGTCCGCAAACTCTTCGTTCAGCTTTACGAAAATTGGCCATAGAATGTGACCTGATTAGTTTTCACGAATCGCAATGAGTACGCTTTCCAAAGTGATTTCTTACATCTATATTCCGCATATTAGAATTTACCACGAAAAAACATAAATGAGTGGTTTTTTAAAGTTGTTTCAAGTTCTACAGAAGGAATGTTTACACATGCTGAGCACAGTAAACTTCAGTCTTGTGGATACAGAAACCTATATTTTATGATAAACAAAGGCATATACAGATGTATTGCTACAGTGCTAATTAGGCCAAGCAATAAATTACTTTAATCAATTTGTATCAACACCCGCGCATTTAACAATTGATAAGGTAAAACTTATCCAAATGTTCAGCTAAAAAATTGGAACTGGTAGGAAACATCTTGTTTACGTTCAACTTAAAAGAATCTTTTGAATATATATTAAAGGCTAGGAAGACTAGAAAGGTGAAAACATTTGGAATTGTTCGAATGACGCTTTGTCATTATTTTCCCATGTAACTTTTAACGAAATTTATTGAGTTTGTCTGTATGATTAACAACATTTCCCTAATTTGAACATTGTGCAGTGCAATTGCCAAGGTTACCCCAATTGTTTTGTTCAGAAATTCTTAGCTGCGTATTTTGTAACGAAAGAGCATTGCATTTTTGAGTGAATCAAAAGTATGTACTCCTTTTTGTTGATATATTTGTAGTCTGTCATAGTTGTACGCATGTAGATGGACTGCTCATTACATTCAATAACTTTCATTATTGTATTTGATTGAAAATTGAAAATAAGGAGTATATTACTCGAATTTTACATGATATGAAACACAAAATATAGAATTGATGGCAAAATGTACAGATTGGTCTTACATAAAAAATGACCTGTCAAATGTTGGAATTTCAAAAGCTACTGCCCATTGAAATGGTAAAAAAATATTAGTTAGCCCGTAATTTAATGATATATTGCGTATTTAACTAAATGAACATTGTTTGCGCGGGCGGTGATAACAATTATTATTATGAAGAATGCGATCTTGCTATAAGCACCTGACCCATTAATATATTTCATCATGTACCGGCCAGAATTTGCCGCGGACAGGGCTCAAACCTGGGCAATATCCGTTTAATTATTTATATGTTCACTTTAATACCACTTCCTAATGTAACGTATAATCTATTCTAAAATGACAGATTGGAGATTGACAGTTGCTATATAGGCTCTACCTAAATTAAAGGCTAACTAATAAACATTTGTTTGTAAATAACTAAATATTGTACGCAGCGTTCGGCAGGGTGGCTCAGTAGTTAGAGCACCAGGGTATGAAACAGTCGTGCTCAGGTTCGAGCCCTGACAGCGGCAATTTATTGCCAGCACATGATGAGATCTCAATACGGACGAAACCGGTTTACTGGATGAATTGCATTTCCCCCCACTATACGATACTTAGTTTTAAAAAAAATGTATGTGCATAATGGGTCAGGTGTTTATATCAAGTACGCAACCTTGATAAAAAGTAATTCTCATGCAGTTTTTCAAGCTCTATGCAAAACTTTATGTAGTTTTTTTCTACTATTTGAAATTAATATACTAATAAATATAATTTGTGCACTTTTTATGCGAAAACATTTCTATATTTAATGAAAAACATATTTTCTATTTTATACGTAGTTTAATTGATAAAATGCAGCAAACGCTTCTCTGTACAAAATGTAGTTAGTTTTACTAAAAATTCCTACCTTGAATTTTGTGCTTTTGGTATTTTAAAATGAACGATCAATACATTTTTTCTACTTATTTCTTTCGACAAAAGAAAAATGTGAAATATAATTGTTTCTTCGTTTAAATCTTGAAGCAGCTTTGGAAATTTTATTGTTTTGCCTCTTTTCACAACTATGCGAGCCGATGTTGTTATTGTTATGCAGACAACAGGCTATATAAATTCAGTAAGTACTTTTACGTTTTAAATCTATGCAGTTAAAATGCCTCTCCGTTAGATTCAGTGCTTCGTTTCTCAGTGTATCCGCTGTATAGACACGAAATTCTTTCGCCGTATAACATCAAATATATTATGCACAACACCTAGAACGTGAAATAAATTTACGTTCTTTCAGCATTCCCAGACAATCCGATCGTTTAATTTTCCCTCATATCAATGCAAACTATCAATAAATAACGAAATTAATTAGGTTGTAAACAACCGCATTGCCAGTCTAGTTATATGTTTTCGTACATATCTTATGAATTTATTATTTATAATGTAATAAATTTTCAATGCAATATGTGAATACCGAATGAAATCTTCAATCGCACAAAATTTTTTCTGTTTATTTTTTATTGTCCGTGCAATTTTCCTGTTAGTAAACTTATCACAAAATAATGACCACTTTTTTTTATTTTGACACATATCATGATACGGTTATAATAATTATTATTTTTTATATGACCCAAACATTTTGAAATAAGTATTAGTAATACTTCTATAGTCAATAACATGAAAAATATTGTAAATATGAATTATATCAATAGAAAACAAATAATTAATAAATTAATTAATAGAACATTAAATTTAGTAATAATTATTACTAATACTTCTACAGTCATTAATATGCAAAATATTTTAAACATGAATGACATCAATAGAAAATAAATAATTAATTAGTTAAGTAATATAACACCGACCTTTAGAAATAAATATTAATAATACATCTACAGTAAATAATATGAAAAATATTTTTTACAAGAATAATATCTATCGAAAACAAATAATGAATTAATTAATTAATTACTTATACTCAAACAGTCAATAATATGCAAAATATTTTAAACATGAATAACATCAATTGAAAAAGAGTAATTAATTAATTAATTAATATCACAACAACATTTAGAAATAAATATTATAAATACTTCTACAGTCAATAATATGCAAAATATTTATAACATGAATAATATCAATAGAAGACAAATATTTAATTAATTAATATAACACCAATCTTTAGAAATAAATATACAATTATCATTTTATTATGATCTTTGTACAAATTAATATACTGACAATTTAAAAGGCGTGATAGTGGACATCATCAAGCCACAATTTCTATTTTTATAACGTTTAGGATAAATGCTGTGCATTATTTTCGGCTTGCATAAATGAGGCCTTTCTTTAAAAATTAGCGTAAATACAGTTTTTATGTGTTATGCTCGTGAAGTGTGGGCAATCTTTTTTGCGTGGTATGACATGCAACAAATGTTTGTGTGGCTTATGTAAGACATTCAAATGATTTTCGCGTGTGCGCCATGATTTTAAAAATAAAGAAATTGTTATCAATGCAGAGATATCATTGGTTAAAGGTAACTGTGCATTATGTAAACGTGTCCTCACGATGGCCTAGACGAGCCTTCACCTACAGCGAACGGATGCCTATTGTCAAACCTTTCAAATGTATATACATTCTTCGATCCAGGCCTGCACAGTAATAACGTGTTTGCAGATTGTTGACCTTAGAAGAAATTGGAAAACAGGTAACTGTGCGTTTAAAATAAGTCTATTATATTAAGGCAATAAAGAATATTGCCTAAGAGGCTAAACACGGTACCGAGCTATTAATCAAACTAAAAGACATGTGCCAACATTTCATTTGTAAGGCACCGATGGCAGCATAAATAATAAGAAAAGTAAGCGGTGCTAGCAAGTAAAATAGATGCACATAATCTGTCACTGTTGCAAGATATAAAGAAACGCAATCATTAATGCTGATTACAAATAATATTTATCAATCGTAGACAGACTAACGAGTGTGTGATTAATTTGCGTGAAAAAAGGGAGCAATTTATACTTTCGTGTCAAATCGTAATACTAATTCACATCTGCTGGTGCACAAATATTTAAAAATTGCTTCTATGAAGAATCGAAGTACAATAAAATGCAGAAATGTGTCAACAGAATATACAGAGCATTGAATTGAGGAATTCTAAACCGATTTGTGCGGGTAGAAAATTAATGATCGGAGATCCCGCTGAATTTGAATGTCACAATTGCAAACATTTCCCTACTTCTCATCAACCCACAGGATCTTCATTTGTTTTTATCTTATTTTCGTTAACAAATAAATATGTTAATTATGTTGTTACTAAGGGGAAATACTACAAAGTACAATATAATTTTAAAATATATTTTCTCTTTTGCCGAACTAATTTGACTGCTTAGACATATATCTTTATAAATTCACGTAATATATTAAAAATATTTTAATAATTAAATTATTAGTCATTTATTGTACACATAACATTTTGAAATGTCTTTATTGTGTATTGTATTGAAATGTTGGTGAGCTATATAATAAAGGATATAAATTGACAAATATATATAAACTATTCTATTTACACATTATAAATTAGTTTAAAGTCTGTGAACCTAGGCTGTTTTAGTTATTACAATTTCTGTGTAGATGAATAAATTTTATTAGCTAGTACAGACTATATACGAATCAATGACAAAGTTACCTATATATATTTATATATACTGTGCTTATTTGTGTTATTTCGCTATAAGAGAACGTGCATCTTTACAATACACTCTTTTGTACGTTATGCAGTTGTGTGAACGACCAATTGCTGTTTCGTAACAAAATGAAGAAGTCAAATGTAAAATTGAAAAATATATTTGCGACGAGTTGCTTGAGATTAAGTGCATATTTTCAATTCTCAGCTCCAAACCGTTAATTTTTCCGCGTTCTCATGCTGTTTAAAAAAAATTGTTTCTGTTTTATACGTAACCAAGGCATTCAAATTTTTAGGTTCCAAGCTTGCTTTGGCTAGTGTTCTGGCATTTTTATTTATATACCTTTAACATCAATATTTGTTTAACATAACTTGTTATGAATCTTAAATATTTAAACAACTTCTGGTTGCGCGGACGGTGATAAAAAGTACTATTATCAAGGTTGCGAATTTGATATAAGCAACTGACCCATTAATTACTTACATGTATCTCTATAAACTAAGAATTGTATAGTGCAGAAAAGGCAATTCATCCAGTAGGCCGATTTTGTCCTTATTAGGAACTCATCACGTACTGGCCAGAATTTGCCGTGGACAGCCTGCCACACACTACGCACAATTTTTATTTATTTACAACAAATGTTTCTAAGTTAGACTTTCGTTTAGGTAGAGCCTTTGTAGAAATTGACAATCCCCAATCTGTCCTTATAGAAGTGATTGTATTTTATATAGGGAAGTGTTAATAAAATGGAAATTTAAATAATTAAGCGAACATTGGTTGCATGGGCGATAATTTGAAATGCACTTTAATCAAGTTTGCGAACTTTATATAAACACCTGACCCATTATGTACATACAATTTTCAGTATTATCCTAGGCACGTCTGCTTCGGAATCTGTTGCTCTAACCACTGAGCCCCTCGGACGTATTTTACAAATAACCTTCAGTTATATACTAACGAATGTTACTTGTTTAGTCTTTTTTTAATCTAGGTGGAGCTCAGATGGCATCCATTTAGACCAAAAGTTTCAACTAACTATCCCCAATCTGCCATTACTAAACGGACACCACGCTATAGTTGGAAGTGGTATTGAAATGAACAATCATATAATTAAACGAACATAGGTTGCGTGGGTGGTGATAACAATTACTATACTCAAGTTTGCGATCTTGATATAAACACCCTACCCATTAATTACTTACATATGCCAACATAAACTCAGAATTATATAGTGTATAAAAGGCAATTCGTCGAGTAGACCGGCTTCGTCCTTATTGGAAACTCAAAACGAACTGGCCAGAATTTGCCTTGGACAGGGCTTGAACCTGGGTACGTTTGCTTCAGTTAGAGCACCAGATTCCAACGCAGACGTAACCAGGTTCGAGCCCTGCCCAAGGCAAATTCTGGCGAGTATGTGACGAGTTCCCAATAAGGAAGACACCGGTCTACTTTATGAATTTCCTTTTCTACACTATTTAATTATTAGTTTTTGCAGATATATTGGGAAACTTGTCTGACTTATGATTTATTATATAGTGTATGTTTTAAAAGAGTTTATGACTTAAATAATATTAAATTTTCAACGTTTATTAGAAATATTACATAACTTTTAAAATACAAACTGTTAATATATATTCTTTACCAGAACATCTAAAAAATCTGTAACAAATATATACCCAACGCATTGCAGATATCCGTAGTAGTTTAGCATAACCAATTAATGAACATAAAACTTTGAAATTATTTTAAAACATGAAACGTGAAATAAATATTCGAAAAACACAGAACACGTTGTATAGCGGTACCTATTTATAAAATACTTTATTTTGTATTACTTCAAAATGTTTCCATTGAATTTGTGCAGTTCCTATCGATTTCATGAAGTCGCCACTTACACAATTACTGCTGATTTATGAATTAGCCAAATGTATCATCGCGAATCTAATTGTTATCAACGATATCGTTTTACATATGCAATTTAACGATATTAGACAAAACAGTAATTGTTAATCGAAGCATGGTGCTATTCATCTCCTGTCGAACAGCTAAAACATGATTTAAGAAGCCCTTAAAAATAACAACACGTTAAAGTTATTTCCAATTTAAGATAAAACTAACCAAGGCAGACTTGCGTTAGTAAGATTTTATTCAATTTTTTGTAGAAATGTAAAAATATATATCTGATTAGATAATACAATGCGTATTTAAATCATTATTTATAACAAAAATTTGTTTAAACGGCAAATTAAACCGGATGACTCAACTTAATTGGTGCAAGCACGCTCAAAATGAAAGCTGGAAAACGAATTCACATGTCTAAGGTCTATTCAAAAAACACTATCTGCTATCCATAGACAAATTTCAAAAAAATAATAATCACGACAATTAAAGAAATGTCCAAATTTATTTTCAAATGGTACGATTTTTGTAATAGAAATAAAAAATTAAATGGTAATTCATGTAGCGTTATCCAATTATCATTTAAAAATACATTTTGGTACCGGCAATCACTCAGTGCTTCGTCTGGCGGAAAATTCTGACAAATATATATTGTTCTAACTCAGGTTTATAAACTGCAAACAAAGGTAACATGTCCGTCTAACGACATATTTAAAAGAAATACAGATTTGAAACGATCTAGTTATGAAATTAATAAAATAAAATATGTCACAATAAATTTATCACAAAATAGGTATTAATATAATTTATTCGGAAAAACTCGAACATATAATTTTGTAGAAAATCGAACATGCACTACAGAACGAAACTATGTTTGTGCGAAGAATAATTAAAAACCGTATAAAAAAGCACATGACAATATGGTTTGGGAAAATTAATCGCATAATTGAAATAAATATTTTGAGTATATCTTAATTAGAGTCCAAAATAATAAACTCTGTCTCTTATATTTTACAGGAGAGTATTGATTTTGAAAACGCAGGAGGCAATGTGCAGTTTTACACAACCGTATAGGAAAATGTAGTGTTAAAACGTCCTAAATTCCCCACCCAAATTGTACGAACCTACAAACGAAACTTATTTTGTGCGAATGTTCTAATTGCAACCTGCAATCAAATAGCTAACAAACAAGATGCATTCCTTACATACTTCATTTTGACTACCAATACAACAACAAATCAAGCCATCCATGACGAGCAAAGGCGTCCAAATTGAATTCCTAGAAAATGCCATCATGCAGATATATATTATATATATATATATATATATATATATATATTTATACTATAAATATTTGCCAGTTGCAACATTTGTCTAACTACTGCAAACATATTGTGTGCACTAGTTTTTATTTTTCCAATAAAATTTTGCAAAAGAAAAATAGGATTTGGCGTTTTTAGAGTCTTTTTTTTAATTTAAAATAAAAAAATTAACGCAATTTATAATACAAAATTTGTCTGGCAACGATACGACGTATCATAGTGAAGGAGAAAGCGCAAAAAGTCACAAAATTATTGTTCATATTTGAATGATTGTTTATAAACTTGATTACGGTTTCATCTTAAGTAGTGCACACATTAGTTGTAGAAACCACTCTTATAGTTTAATAATTCTGTCCTATACTGCAAAAAGCCTTTGAATACAATTTCCGGGATGCATGATTTGAAGGTTTCTAGAAATTACAATCAATTAAATGGTCAGGTTCAATATGAGCTTAAAATTTTATAATGTACTACTTACCACTGTTATTAAAATCAAGTTTTTGAGCTTGAAATAAACAACAATCTTATTGTATTTAGGCAGCCGAACAACCTAGCGAAAGTTCCATACGTCACACATACCGATTCGTATCGAAATTCCATGATTCTAATCGGAGTAAAACGGTAAATTGAATAGCGTGGATAAAGCCGCAATGCATATATTTGATAAACATAATTAAATATGCGGCTCTCACCTCTAGTAGTCTCGCATACATTGTACGTGACTGGAAATGTCGGCTGTACAATTTCTATGAAGTCACGAACAGTAGCTTTTTGTAGCTTTTGCCACTTACGTATAATTAATAAAATTAAGCAATCAATGATTGCACCGGTGGTGGTAATATTTCTTTCTATCACGTTTTCGAGCTTGAAAAAAACACCAATCCTATTTTATTAAACCAGTCGTCGAACAATAAAGCAAAAATATCGCCTATCGCGTCTACTGTCGCGTTTTGACCTTCTATGATCTAATGGGTTTTTGAACTCGCATGAATGCATGTTATCATTGATTGCGCAAGTGGAAATAATTATTCTTTAAATCAAGCTCGCGAGGTTGAAATAAATACCAATCCCACCATATTTTATTAGACGATCAACAAAATTACCCTCAGTTACACGTACTGACGCGTTACGAACTTCCCTTGTCATCATCAAAATACGACGTAAACTGCCAAGTGTTGAGCAGACAGTAATAAAGATGTATGGAAAGCAATACTATGTATGCGACTATAACCTCTAGTAGTCCCACATACATTGTACTTGACTATAAATGACATCTACACAATTTCTGTGCAATCAAGAACATTAACTTACTTCAGCATTCGCCAAATTTATATAGGCAACAAACATTAATCACACATTGATTGCGCGGATGGAGATAATTATACTTTAAATCAAACTTGTACTCATGAAATAAACACCAATCCCACTATATTTTGCCAGACCATCAACAAAACTAATGTCAGTCACACGTACTGACACGTTTTGACCTTACATGATCATCATCAGAGTATGATGAAAACTGTCAAGTGATAATCAAACTGTAACGCATACGTTTGGAAAGCAAAATTTGATATGCGGCTATTACCTCTAGGAGTCTCGCATACATATTACTTGACTAAAATGTCATTTACATAGTTTCTGTGCAGTCACGGCGATATTATATTTTTATTTGGCACGTAAACCCGATAAACTAACACGCGAATAATTGATCATATAATCGAGATAAAACTTAACTAAGTAACATTTTCAATCATTTATTAAAATACTTTAACAAATATATCTTCATTTTCATACCTAAAAGTTTAAAGTATTCTTACTACAACAATTTCGTTGTAAGATATGAAATTATATTATTTTTTCTTCGATTGAAATTTAAGTTGAGGAATACTTATTATAACAACTTCAAAAGTCAGCATTAAAGAAATATATTAAATAATACTTATTTCAATCCTACAGTAATAAAGCAAAAGGAATCCTCTCTAATAAATCGTTCAATGTAAAGATTATATGTTAATTTATTGGTATTTTTTTCATGTATCAAGATTAGAATATTCAATTAATCAGAAATCAGGTGAAATTGACACAATTAATTTTCTTTATAAAAATTATTTAATAATAAAATTTAGCATTAATTAAATCTGTTTTCTTCACTTATATTCCTAAAACAATACAAGTGAATTAAATATAATATATGCAAAATGTTAAATACGTGTGTAAATCGTTGATCAACGGATGTAGGATATCGAAGCGAAGCTTTTTAACTAGTCATATTGAGCACTGCAAAATAAATGCATGCTTTAAATGCAAATGGCGCACGTACGTTCAAAAGATATTGCCTTTTTGATGGAAACCTAAAGAAATAACACACCTAAGTGAGACTTTGAAGACAACTTAATACCTACATAAATTGTAAAGCACTGGTTGTAGTTCAGGTGTGACCAGAAGGATAAATGGCGCACGTACGTTCAAAAGATATTGCCTTTTTGATGGAAACCTAAAGAAATAACACACCTAAGTGAGACTTTGAAGACAACTTAATACCTACATAAATTGTAAAGCACTGGTTGTAGTTCAGGTGTGACCAGAAGGATAAACCAAATGAGGAATGTGGGATAATAGGACGCTACAATCTCGTAGACGAATGTGTAAACCTGCAGTAGTGAAGCTAACATTATATAAAGTCTCGACAATGCGACTTCAACGCTAACTTGCTCTATATAATTTATGTATACCGTGTCTGTAAAGGATAATAACACTATGGCTATAGTGTTATTAACTGATACCAACATTATAATACCGAAAAGGTACATGTTATTAACACTATGGTTTTCGAGTCGGTACATGGTACCAACAAGATGGATATCAATGTATGCTATAGTTCACCGAAATTGAGAATTACAACTATTTCTGATCAGCTGTTACTCCAGTAAATCCATACACCCTGGTCTTGATCGATATCAGTTATCACATTTCGCGATAAGCGTGACATCATTCAATTCAATATATAGCAGATAAATACAGTTTGTTGCGAAGAACTAATATATATGCAAGTATGTATTAGGTGTTGCGAACCTAGTTAAAATTAGTTCAGTTGTGACCATAAGGATAAACCAATGATAGCATGAAGGGAATGTATAATCTCATGCACATTCGTTTCGTGCTTACTGGCGACCCATCAGTAGGAGCCGGTATTACGCCCTTTAGCCACTATCTATTTGGGTGAGGAATGTCGGATAATAGGACTGTACAATAGGAGATTGTAACGTCCTATTATCCCACATTTGTAAGTGAGAAATTTGATTCAGAACATTGTAAATCAATAACAGAAGTAGATATATTTACACCAAGTGTGTAAAAACAAGGTAACATATTAACAATTAGTGACATTTTCCAGTCGTCGCAAAATATGGCATTTTAATGATGACTTCACGTAGAATAACAAAATATTCCTACTCTGTGCGTCGTATTTTAATTATGTGCACCAGAAAAACAATTTTTAGATAAGCAAGCTTACACGTAGTACCAATGTACAAAATATGCTTGTATTTGGATACATAGATTGTTTCAGACGTTTCCCTGTTTAATAGATGGAAGTTAAATTACGAATATTCTTTTTATGCAAATGATGTTTATATGCATATTCCACACTTCTCAATTTGGGAACAATTTTATAAACAATTTAAAATCTTCACAATCAGAAACATTTTTTCGGTTACGTTAGAAAATTTCTTTCGTCATTATCGGGGAAATAATCTTTGAGATTAAACATAATTCAAACATAAATTTCATTTACAATACTTTTGTCATATTTTTAATCTCGAACAAATCTAATGGCGATATGAAAACTGGTTTAATTGAACTATTCAACAATTTGTATGGTGTATCACCGTTTTCGGATGTTTTATTGGTCATATTAATCAGAATGGTGAAAATATATTAATGAGAATAGTATCTACGCGGTAATTTTTCTGAATTTTAATTTAAATCATCCATATTGATGGAAAAATTGTATCTTAAAATCTTCAACATTGTCACGCAATAATAGATGGAATTAGTCATATTCTGTAAAATATTCTGTATTAATTGTTTCACTCAACAATTATGGATGTCACAAATAAATTTAAAACTTAATTACGCAAAGTAAAATTTTACAAAACAATTGAAGATCATTTCTTCATTATTTTAGCAACTGCGGACTATAAAAGATAGTAAAGTAAATAGCATTAAAAGGCAACACTAAAACAATTTTAGTATTGGAACTGCACTCCACAACGAAAAAAAATTGAACCCGTGGAGTCATACGGTGTGTCATTAATCCCACGCATTGACTGTGGTTTTTGTGTTTTAGTGAAACCACGCATTCGGAACTTCATGTAAGCACAAATGTGCTACTAAATATGATCTTGTTCGTCATGATTTGGTGACTGTAGAAAGATTTAACTATGGTTGTGTTCGACGCAAAGAGAAATTTAATAATAACAAAATGACTATATTATTTTGAGAATTTATTGAAACAATATCAATAAATAATATTTTATATGAAACATAGATGTAAAAAAGCTAATATCGATTTATAACACAGAATTAACTAATGGTAGGAAAAAACTATTGAAGGATTAGGAACCTTATGCTAGTTCCAGTAAAATAAAAATTATATTCGGATTATGTTAAGTTAATTAATACGCTTGTAAACGTAATACTGGTAAATAGGTTATTGGTTGTTCGAGCGATGATAACTAATATTTAAATCAAGGTAGCATTTTTGAAATCACACGAAAAATCTATCAGGAATTTTCATTAAGCAGTAAAATGTTGGCGGTGACTTAGGTAGACAAAATTTGCTGCATACAGGGCTCAAACCTGGGTACGTCCGCTTTGGTTAATCAATTATTTACGATGCATACCTCTAAATTTTTATCATTTAATTTCTGTCGAATTGTATCTATTATTTAAGGCTTTTAGCTGGTTGATCGCTAATGAAATTAATTTTATCTTATTTATACCGATTTAATATAATTTCATTTTGGGTTTGATAAATTTAAGTGTTTTATAATTTCACCATAACTCATTTTAACACATGTCAGGATTAAAAAACTTATTCGAAAATTACTTTTTTTGCGGATGGTGGTAACAATTCTTTAAATCACGTTTGCGAACATATAACAAACACCAATCCCATTGTAAGAAATCAGTTTTCAAAAACATGGCAAAACTACCGCCAGTCACACGTTTTTCGACCCTCCATGATCATCATGGGCGTACGACGGCAAACTGACTAGCGTGGATCCAACAGCGGTGTATATGTAGTGAAAGCAAAATTAGACATGCAGCTCTCACCTCAAGTAGTCTGGCGTACATTGTACTTGAATTGAAATGCCGGCTACACAATTTGTATGTAATCACGAACATTAAATCATGCAATTTTGTCACAAATAAATATATAGAAAATACAATTAAGCAATAATTGATTGAGTGGTTGGTGGTAACAATTCTTTAAATCAATTTTGTGAGCTTGAAGTAAACGCCAATCTCCTTGCCCTAAAACAGTCGTTGAACAGCTGCTAAACTACCATCACTTCTTATTTAAATAAATTTTTGGTCATGAACCCTGACATGATTTTTTCTTCTATTATCCTCCTCCCACACATTCTGTGTATTGAAGCCACCCGGGTTTTGTCTAGTTTTAAATACTTAGAACAAAAAAATATTGTAGCCTGCACATGATACATTAGCATCCATTATCTAGAGTTAGATTTTGACATAAGTAACTGCCTATTAATTATATTCAAGGCATAATTTATGAATTACAAATACATGCACGCATGCCCATACGTGACGTGTGCCAACCCTTTGCAATCATATCTATTGTTATGAAATTGGTGATTAACATGAAAAATCAAGTACTTTGAATGACATTTCATGCTTGCTTTATTTGCCAGTCTTTAATTTTCTTTATATTGCCTGGCAAGATGCTAATAATGGTGTATTGAAAATATTTTGCTCCCTCGTTAAACTTGATGACGCCGCCAGTAAAGTTATACCTGAAGGTAAGTATGAAGTAGGTAGTCTAACACCGGTCGTGTTTAATTAATGCTCACACACTGTATTTTCACTTAATCAGTCAGACATAGCAGTTATAGAAATACACACATATGCGACGTACGTTTATCTGTTGAAGCCTCTTCTATCTATTATGTAACTAACCAGCCAGAATTATAAATAAAAAGTCAAAAAGTTGTCATAATTGATTTATTATTTAGTTCTGATCGAATTTCGTGGGTTGCGCAACAGAAAATGATGTAGTCAAATGTATTAGAATTAATTCCAACAAAGGAATTATTCCGAAAATATCCTGCCTTATTCAAATCAGGTATCAGTTAATTATGGTAATATAGTTATATTCATTTATAATTCCTCGATAATTAATAACTGGAAATTTTTGTATTATTAAACGGGCATCGTTTACGCGGGTGGTGATAAGAATTACTTTCAATCAAGGTTACGATCTAGATATAAACACCTGAACAATTAAGCACATACATTTGTCAGTATAACCTAAGAATTGTATAGTGTAGAAAAGGGAATTCATCCAGTAGGCCGATTTCGTTCTTTTTGAGGACTCCTCATGTACTGTCAGGAATATGCCGCGGACAGGTTGTGTCATCGCTTTCATTGTATTTGTGTCCGTAATTGATGGGTGCGTCGTATTTTACGAAGCGAAGAGTATATTTGAAAGCCTGTCAGTTATGTCTTTGTTTCAGTCCAATTTAATTTCTTTTTGAATTTTTTTCTGCACGTTTAAGAAGGGCTTCAGCTTATTCATTGCAATAGCTTCAAAAGCCAGACGCATTTCTTCTGTTTTTGCCTTGTACAGAACTGTAATAAATGTTATTCCATGGAGTACGTTGTTTTTGTTTTCATATATATATATATATATATATATATATATATATATATATATATATATATATATATAAATCTTTTATACAATTTAATATTTATTGATTTGAAGAAAAATTGTTGTGGTGTAATTGGATATTTAGACAGATTTAGCTAAAAATTTCATCAGGTAGCAAATTGAATTCAGCGGGTTGGCTGGTTTCGTTCTTATTGGGAAGTCTTAAAGTAATGTCCAGAATTTGCTGACGGAAGAGCTTAAATGGTGGCTAAATTGTTTCATTGTCTGGGACTATTAGCACTGCGTCAACTATCCTGCATATTACGCGCAATGCCAGTTTCTAGCTGCCTTTTCTTCAAAAGGAACCTAATTAAAAACTTCTTCATATATGTAGATCGAACTAGCCACAGCCTATCTCTCATTATACAACCTGCACCAAGCTAGTTGGAGAAGTTATATTTATAAGAAGTGTGCTTGGTTAAACGTCTGTTGTAAATTGTCAGATTTCGGTGTGGTATTTAGAGCTTCAGGCCTCAGAAGTTTTTCATCTGATTCCAACTCAGGTTAAGGACAAATTGAATAATAAATTGGTAATTGACATCAAATCGCATGCAACAAAGTCATGCAAGATTTTTCAAAAAGGATAATGCTGAACAAGTGCATGGATTTATTTTCCAACTTGATGCCCAATTCGATTCATACTGACAAAATTTATAGTCAAAATCCTATTTTTCAACTTTTAATCCACAAAATTGTCGGAAAAGCATATAGTCTGATATATAATGACTGATTAGTAATGCTATGTTCGAACTTCCGGTCCTAATAGACTCCGAATTGTTTGCAACAAATGGGAAGGCTAACCTGAAACCAAAACCTGGTGTATAACGTCGAATATCCTGCAGTATGCGGCACGGCCGACGCAACGGAGGGTCTCAGACTCGAAATCATATTTTCTCCGGCTTCAATTCCGTCCGAGTCCAGTAATGAACAGTACTAGATGAATTCTCAATAAGGACGAAATCGATCCACTGGAAGAATTGCTTTTGCTACCTAATGCAAGATTTTGTTCATAATTATACTTAAAATCTATATATATATATATATATATATATATATATATATATATATATAAAGAATATAGCATTTAAATCTTGTCTGTATTTTAAACATGGCAATGTAGGCCAATTTATTCAATAAACATTTATCTACACATTCAATTTCCTCTGTTAAATTATACGTGAATATTTTTCGATTCATTGACTGTGCTGCAATTTCATTAAAACTTATAAATACACGGCATACTTGAATTTCAATTATGAAGAAATTAATAAACTCTTTTGACAACTGCAATTAAATATACATAGAACTTCAAATCAAAATATTTCTAATATGCCAGCCAATTGTTTGGTGATAGTACACACGTACTTGATGTAGTCCAAAAACTATTTCATATGTATCAATTATTACCAATTCGATAAAATTTCAGTCCATCAAATGTATTTATGGCATAATGCATTACAAAAACTCTTATAAATAAAATTGTCTACACATTATTTATAACCCTATTTCCATCTAATATATATATGAGACAATATTGGATGAAAATTTGTAAATCGTCAATTACTAAAACATGATGATAATTACGAACTAAAAGTTTCACAAATGTAATTATGAAACCATCAGGAAATCTTTAGAAGTGTAAAATTATATTCCTGGTGATTCGACAATTCAACAATCAGGTTTGTCTGACTACATCAATTGAATTAATAACATATTCAGTAAAAAGGGGGAAGAACATGCTGTTCCAACTTTCAGTACCTGTTATCGAATTCTGTTTGAAATAGATCAAAACAACACATAGGTTTTCGGGATTTATAGCTGTTTACAAATTGTGGCTAGCATATGCTATAAATAATACTCACAAACGTGATGATATCGATTTTGTTATAAGGTACATGCCCACTGTCAATATTGTATGTTCTTGAAAACAACTAATCGTCTTGGCGTGCTATAGCATCCTCCTTATTTAAAAAAAAAGATGGATAAAATTACCTGAATGTAATGAAGTTTTGTAGCATAAACCATATTCCAATTCAAATATGTCAGGCCTATTTCTTTGTTTAAAAATAACTTCGACTTAAATATTTTCTGTCTTGTTTGCACTTTAATTCTTCTTCAATAATTGATTAATGTTCATCTCATATATTATTTAATGTATTGCTTGTTCATCTTTTAGATATTTTCGATGGATTATTTAAATCAAGTTTGCGAGCTTGAAGTAAGCCCCAATCCCATTGAATTTAACCAGTCGTCGGACAACATAGCAAAACTACCGCCAGTCGCACGCACTGACGCGTTTCGACCCTCCATGATCACCATCAGAGTACAACAGCAAACTGACTAGGAAGGATCAACTCGCAATGAATATAAATTGAAAGCAAAATTAGATATGCGGTTGTCACATTTAGTATTCTCGTATACATTTTTTTCGATGGCTTTTCTATCAATAAATAATTGATTTAACCCGTGCAATAAAAGGAGAATTGTTTAACAGGCGCGGAACTTTATCTCCTGTTAAAAATAAATTTTTATTCTTCAGACATTTTTGTTTTTCGAACGAGCTTAGACATCTTTTTCTGCATGTTCTATTTTGTTGAAGCTAAATTTAAATATAAAATAAATTATATATATATATATATATATATATATATATATATATATATATATATATATATTCATTGTACCCCTTTCCTGTGTCAAAAACAAAATGAAATTTTATCAGATATAAGAAACATTTCTTTCGCATTGTCTTCTCAAATATCTACTGATGAACATATCTTTATATATAAATTGGAAAGCAAAACAAGATAGAAATATGTGAACATAGAGAGTGTGAAAAATAGAAACCAATCAAATTGCGTGCGTCACATCCAGTTCAAGCTCAATGCTTGTACGTGCTTCTTCTGCTTACATAAATCCAGCTGCAATTTGTTTATCCATAAGGCTTC
>JAQBSW010002925.1:0-93056 GCA_029291075.1 Eudiplozoon nipponicum
GTACTTCGTTCAGTTACGTATTGCTACTAAGGATCATTTTTAAAAGTATTTATATTGGGGATTCGTAAATGTTGTGAAGCAATGCCTTAGAATATAAATGCTAGTTGTTATTCGTATTCTGTTTTAGTAGGATTTACTCGATAGGAATCAATAACTTGCTATAAATTTTATTTTGCCGACGCACAAATAAATTTTAATCTATGAAGGTCACCAGCATCTTCATACTTAAATTGATTTGAATATATAAATTAAACAGGTGCCATTCACTGACATAATGGCAAAGCATATAATTAAAAAAATGACGTAAAAAATTCCAAGCTGCATTTTTTTAGAAAACATCTAATATAGGAAATAAGAAAATAATTGTTAATTTGAAATGAGAAATAAATTATGAAAGGACATATAAGTTTATTTCAAATTAAGTGTATAAATTGCTGATAAACTAGCACATTTTCTTATCGCCAAAACGTAACTTGACTGCAATACCTGGCATTTTATGTTGTCACTTATCAGAAAAGCATGCAGGATAAGGTAGGATCAAACACATGTCATAATTAAAACAAACAGGAAGCGGAAAACGTACATATTGTGGCAAGCATAAACTCTAGGCACACACAGACAAACAATTAACTAGTTTATATTCAAATCATGTAAGAATTTATTTTGTTTAATTAGCTGTGGATAAAGGATATTTCATACAAAGCCTCCGCTGTGCGTAACGATTATTTGTATTGTTTTAGTAGTGAAACTGTAAATCCGCTTAATTTAGAATGTTTTTTTTAAATAGTGCTGTTATTACGGAATGCCAGCAACGTATAGTAAAACTTGCTCTTGAATTCGCTTCTTTAATAAACACTTGTATAAATACACATTTCTGGACTGCTCGATTGCAGGTAATATAAATTTAGATTTATGCTAAACAGGCGTTTTATTGTACAAACAAATCACTGCTTGCCTTTAATTCTACCACTAAATATTTCGAATGGTGCGTCCCCTGTACGAGATATGCTGTTATTCATCGTCTTTTGATTGGGTGCGGCTTCATTTCTTTATTTCCGTAATCTATCCAGAATGTTTGCTTCAACAAACAATCCGAGGTAACCGTTTTCTAATGTAGATCTTATTAGCATCGCTACTTGTTGACATTGAAATTCGTCAGAATAAATTTTCATTATTCTATAGGATAAATTGCGTATTCACATTGTCGTTTCTTTGGAAATTGAGACAACGCTGTGCTTATTAATGTACTGTCCAGTCCATGTCTGTTTTTGAAATATTTTAAATTTTAGTCTGCCATCTTCGTATCTCAATAGCAATAAGTCAATGAATGCGAATGCATTATACTGAGAATGTTCGTGTATACGTATTGAAGTCTACAATCATGCCCTTTGTTTCGATATTTTCATTTTGATTGTAAAGGTATCGTCAACATACCTCAGATATGCATGGTATTAGCTTTTAATTTGTGCTTGTAGCTTCGCTGATTCTCGATGGAACGTGTAGAACTCAGCCAGTAGCCTTCCTAATGGACTCTCCACCACCCATCCATATACTTGCATAAAATTTCGATCATAAAAATTGGATTCAACATTCTTGATGCACATCTTGAGGAAAATAGTTAAGCAACTTGTAGGTATATGGAATGATTGGTGGTTTTTATTTATGTTTTTTTCAACAGGGATGCTTTTTTAAAAATCAGGAATGCATGTTTGAAATAAAAATCAATACCATCGCATTTAACCGGTCCCACAAAATAACAAGACTACCGTCAGTCACGCGTATTGCCGAGTTTCGAGCTTCCATGTTCATCATCAGAGTACGAAAGCAAATTGCCGAGTGACAATGAACCCGCAATGCGTATATATATATATATATATATATATATATATATATATATATATATATATATATAAATCAAAATCAGATATGTGGCGCTGACCTCCAGTAGTCTCGCATACATTCTGCAGCCGAAATTTCCAGTCAAGTTCAATGTATGCGAGACTGCTAGAGTTGAGAGCCGCATATCTAACTTTGATTTCCACATATATATGCATTGTGGTTTGAGCTCCGCTAGTCAATTTGCCTTCTTACTCTTAGGATGGCTGTGGAAGGTCGAAACTCGTCAGTACGTGTGATTGGTGAAAGTTGTGCCATGTTGTTCGACGACTGGTTACATACAATGGGATTGGTGCTTACTTTAAGCTCGCAAACTTGATTTTAAGAATTGTTATCACCCACCGCGAAATCAATGGTTATCTACTGACATCAAATAAATTAATTTTTAGTCTTGACATTGTATGATTTTTCATTTATTTGAAAAGTCAAAATTATTGAAAACTCAATAGCGTGACATTTCGATCTGTACTGGTTATAGGATTAATTTGATCATCTCGTCAGTTTGTGCTATGGAGTGTTAATTCTTGATGTTATAGGTCTTAATGGCGGCACGTCATTCGTTCCAATTGTTTTTTAGCCACTTTGCCGGCTGTACATTCTGGCCGCACGCGTGCTGTCTGGTTAGGCTTGATTGCAGTGACATATGCTGTTATCGATTTCATTTTAATTCGCCTTATCGGTTCATTTTTGAATTGCTTCGCACACCGTATTAAATCTTCGGTACTTTCAGTTCTGGTTTTATTCACCTGGCATGATTTGAATTTCTGTTCGTCATCACAAACATAGTTCACTTGGTTTATATAGTCATTGGTATTCAGAAGATGAACTGCCTAGATTTAACTGGCTTTGTGGCGCAATTATTTTAGTCCTTCTATACAATCTCTCTTGAATCGTTTGCGCCTCTTTTTCAAATGCTTATAGGTGACTTGTAATTTAGATTTAATTGAGGTACAAAATTCATTTCCTTTTGAAATTATAGATGTGACATCGTCATATATATTTTCCAGTAAGATTTTTTACATCTGTCGTGTGTTACTAATCGTTTGGTAGTGTACAGAATTTTGGTCCAGTCTATCCAATAGGGTCATAATCGTGTTGTTGAAAATGACCACTCCAGGGTCTCTGGAAATGTGTTTAAGGCCTACTCGTTATCATATAACTTCTTGTGCAGTTTCCAATTTTCTCTGCCGACGGCATTCATAACTAGGCGATTAACAGCGATCTTGAACACTGCAAGCTCACGAGGAGGTAGAATACTGGCACGGGGTGCCGACGCTGCAACATGAATGGCGACAGTGTCAAGTAGCAGGTTTTAGACGCCTAATGCATTCTTTGCAAATCGTCTTAAGATTTTCTCAGTTAAATTTGTCCAAGCTGAACGGCATAGTTTGTAAAGTATTCGAGGAAAGTGGACATTTTCGATGCAATACTAATAAATTCCATTACTTTCGCAAGCCTGTCCATATCTGCGTTTAAGCGAAATATGATGAGTAGCTTCGTGTTGTGGCAATGACCACCCAGGACGCCTAATTTCATGTAAAATTTTTAATTCAGCAATTTCAACGCATTTGTAATTTGAATTTAGAAATAAATAATGTATGACAGCATAAATATATTATAAATCTTGTTTACACAACTCCTTTTAATAAGGGTCATTTTCTTTTAGCCAGAACTCCAGTCAAACGTAGAATTTGCAAAGCAATGGAAATAAAGTTAGCTTAAACACATGCAATACAAAACAAAAAACACGAAGCGGAAAATTTACAAGTCGGGGCATACATCAACGCGCACCAAACACACACACACACACACACACACACACATACAATTCATATGTTTATTTTCAATTCATGTATGAAATTATTTTGCTTACTTAGATAAGGAAAAATCATAAATTAAGGTATCGAAACAAATGGTTTCCTTAAAGACTCGCATTCAGGCAGATGGTGGTTCAAAAATAAAAATATATCGAAAACAGACATAAACTAGACAAAACATCCATTGCCACAGCAATGCCCTACTCTCTCAAAAGAGATATTAGATACACAATTTATCCTACGGAGTAAAGAAAATTTGTTCTGGTGAATTTCAAAGTCACGAACTGGCGATGCTAAAAATCGCTTTATTATAAAATTGTTTCCCTGATAAGATTGTTGAAGGAATATTGTAACTTACACACCAACAAGAAGGATTGAACACATTTTTTTTTAAATTACTGATTGTGCGGGTAGTGGAAAAAATTCTTTAAATTAATTGTGCGAGCTTGAAGTAAGCACCAATCCCATTTTATTTAACCATTCATCGAACAACATTGCAAAGCTATCGTGACTGACGGTAGTTTTGTTATGTTGTACGACTACTGGTTTAATTCAATGGGATTGGTGTTTACCTCAAGCTAGCAAACTTGATTTAAATTAAAGAAGGATGGAAGTTGCTACCCAACTAAAATACGATATATATCATTATACGTTTTAAAGCAGACGCATCCTCGAAATAGTTTTTCGGAGAATTAACGAAGCAGTGACTACTCTTGTTCCAAATACTAATATAATGTTTATTTACTCAACAAAACATCCTTGTTTAGTGTAATTGTATCGGATAAGTCTTCTGAATTTAAACGGTTCAATATTGTATATTTATACAAATTTCATATCTGTACAGCGCGCTATTTAAGCTGGCCTATCCGACTATTAAATAAGCGAATTATAAAACTTTTTATTTTTAATGAATAATGTACCATTTAATTCATTTGAGTGGAAGAACCTCACAAGCGAAATCAACCCGAGAGGATAGAGCAGATGCCTGATATATTACGTCAGCAAAGGTGTAAAATTTGTGGAAGATTAATTTCGAAATCCATCGGGGTCCATATTTCTCAAAAAATTGTAAACAGGATTGCCTGCTGGATTAAGAGCCATTCTAGATGTCTATGATATATTGGAACTAGAGGAGCAAATGAAGCTCAAAGGATTGGATAAATTGTATCACCAGCAGGAGCCCAAGGTGTATGTAGTAAAAGCAGATTCATGTCGTGAGCAGCCACTCAGACTAATCTCAGATTGACTCTTGACCTTAGTGAATGAATTAGTACACCCCGACGGGATGTGCCTTGGGTGAATCACAAGGTGAAAATTTAAGCAGAGGTAGGGCATATTCTCGGGATCAAATGCAAAATTCCAAGCACCGGGGAGGCGAATCCCATGAGTGTGTTCAACGATCACACCAGCAGTGCGTTTCGCAACATAGGAATGCCGAGGTTAAAAAGTGTCAGGGTGAAGGATGCAACTTTCCTTGTTTTGGTGGTTCCCGATGGGGATGTTTTACTCGTCCTGTGGCCAGGCGTATCTCTCCCATAAACTAGATGAACACTAACTAGTAGGAAACATAGGAAGGTGTGCATACAAGGCTCCAAGGAATGCATAAACGAGGCATTCTAATATCATCAAAGTGATGTTCGAGAGCTCATATCTGTTAGATTTTGGTTGGCAGGGAAACTTGAGGAAGTTGCTGGCTATAGTACGTGTGCCGAAGTGAGCAAAGTTCGATCCGAAGTGGTTGAAATTGATAGCCACACGTTCAATTGGCAACGATAGGCTGCCAACGAATGTCCAATTGTGGTTAAGTGCATTAGAGAATTGTCAGCTATATTGAGGAAGAAATCTTCATTTACGTTTAACTTTCTGGTCGCTGACATAAAAGCCAACGTCATTGGGATGGATATATTTTTAATCCACTTCAACTTCGCTTTCGATCCCAAGACCAAGATTATTGAACAAGGCACGGGGATATTGACTTATACTGATACTGGGATCTAAGTATTTATGTCAATGAGACTACAAAGACCGGTCGTCGAGAATGACTTGGCGGAAGTCAGCGAGAAACACCTGGCCGCGTTTCTACCTTTCAATGCCAAACGTAATGGGATGAAGACGAGTATGGAACACAAAATTGAATTGATGGCACAATTACCCTATTAGCTGAAGGTTCAACCGTCGGCACAACATAAACAACAAATTGTCATTGAAGAATGTTGGCTGTTAAGGGAAGAACAAATTTATAGATGTTCAAATTTCCACTTGCATCTCCTAAAGTTGTAGCTCCCAAATTTGAACTTGGACAATGGAAGCTTTGTGGTAATTATCGTCTATTGAATTCCGTAATAAAAGGTGATTCGTATTCTTTACTGAACCAGAATACTTTGCTCAGGTATATAACGAGGTATGAGGTTTACATCAAGTTAGATCTGCAGAAAGCGTAATATCAAGTAATTATGGAGGCAGAATCTACACTGCTGACCGAAGTGCAAAGTCTTGAAGAAGGATTGCATGAATAATTCCGCTTGCTCTTTGGTTTGAAGTATTCAATTCAGAAATTCCAACGTCTGACGAAGGAGGTTCTTCAAGACTGTCCATTTGCTAATTTGTACGTAAATAACATCATTAAATGTAGTAAATCTAGGGAGAAACACCGGGAGAACTTAGATGCCGAGTTATCTATGCTGGAACATTGTGGGTTAGTAGACAAGCAAGAAAAGCACAAGATTGGTTGTTCAAATATTAAATTTCTCGGACACTCCATTTACAAAAAAATGATTGAAATCTTTTGAAGATAAAGTTCAAGCGATCAGAGATGTGTCAGAACTCAGAACTACGCCAACTGCGTAGATTATTGTGTTTATTAGCGACTACCGTAGTTTTATACCCGACTTAGCTTGAATTTTAGGGTCAACTCGACATTTTGTTCATGAGCAAATCAAGATCAAGAAGTCCTGGCATAATAATTTTAGCCAGGAGGATAAGGAGAAACTCCAGACGGCCAAAGACGTGTTAAGCCAAATTACTAGATTAGCACCTTTAGACTGGTCTAATTCCTTTGAGCTAGTCTCCGCGCTACATCAGAGAGATAATGGTATGGACAATACGATAGGGTTCTAAAGGCGGAAACTCGAAAATCGTGAAAAGCAATATAACATGCTTCAGAAGGAGGTACTAGCGGTTTATGCAGTAATGCTGCGTTTTGAGCACTACTTGGATTGACATCAGTTCATGATATTGACTGATCATAAACCTTTGACAAGTATCATAAAGAAGACGAACAAGACTAATTATTCTTAGCGAGTCAATTCACAAATAGCCCGACTGGCATAATTTGATTTTACCATTTCTCATATCTTAGGATATGAGAATGTTATGACAGATAATGTCAATAGACCAAACATATAGGACTTAAATATGATGAGATTGGAGCAGCTTGTCGGCTCTGTTACATCTATTAATGATTTTGTCAGTAATTTTATAGAAGCGCAGGTTGTTGATCTTTTAGTAACTGTGTTGGCTAGGAAATCCGCGTGTACACTCAAGAAGTTACTATGTGAAATTTCCAGGAGTCAAATTATGCGCTATGTACTGTTAGGATTAGTGTATAAGTTAATTCAACAGCTACATGAATTTGGTCATCCTTTCATTAAGGATGGTAACTGATAGATATGTATGACCAAAGATATCGAAAGCCATAAGGGCTTGGGTAAGGACATGTGACCGGTGTCAAACTTGTAAATTTTGGCATCACACTAAAACCGAATTTAACGCGATTGGTATACCAGCGGATCGCTTCGTGCATACACACACCGAAACAGTAAAAATGCACGAAAGTTCTGGCCAGAGTTGTATGCTTACGATGGTTGATCTTTTTAGTCGTCAGTTTGAAGTGGCAATGCTGAAGGATATGACAGCTCAGGGTGTTTTACTTATGTTCTCGCATAATTGGTTGCCACGATATGGTAACTAGTGATTGTGGTAATCACTTTATTTCTGAACTATTTATCAGATCATTAAATACTATTGGGATAGAATGAGACACACAAGTGCACATAATCCCAGAGCCAATGGGATGGTTGAAAAGCTAAACAGGCACCTGAATGCTATATTACGCTGTACTGGATGATCCAGTTGGATGCATGATTTGCCCATAATTTTCCTTGCAGAAATAAATAGATACAGAGCACAGTACCGAACATCTATAACAGAACTTGTTTACGTGGAGCCATTGAGAATACCTGATAATTTTCGAATAGAAGCTACAAGTTGTCTCGATTGAGCCTCCAGTTCAACATATTGGTTTGTTGGAGCATTCAGAAATAAAATTAGTCCTTTAGCTCCAACCAAAACTCTAAGTCCATGGCTTAAATACTATGTATCTACAGATTTAAAGCTGGCGTCTCATGTATCATGACCAACGAGAACAGAAAAAATTGTCTGACTCCGTTCTATAAGGGACTATTCAAAGTCAATTCTATGGCTGATAAAAATGCATTTATAGATATGAATAGCACACTAGATTTTATAGCACTGAATTGCTGCATTTCACACATTACCTGGAAGCAGGAGGAGAATGAGGAATGATACCCATCAAATTATCACGAAACTGAAGAGAGATCAGAATCCAAGATATAGGAAAAAGAGTTACAGCAAGATAAATGTAAATAAGAATTAAAGGGACAACTGAAGAAAGCGATAGACACAATATGAAAGTGAAACCTAGCGAAGTACCAGAGCGACATGTTGAAACTCGTTCCGGAAGAATCGTCAAAAACCCGAAGAATGATGACTTCGTGATGTATGAGTAAACTCTCTACACATATGTGTATACGCGGAGCTCAATTAACTTGTTGAATATTAACAAACTCCTCATATAAAAAAATCAATCTTTACATTTACTAACATATTTTAAGCAGTTTTTTAATGGGGTCACAATTTCCAGACGCGCCTTTCATTGTAAGCCTAATTCAAATATTTTGCATATGTGTTTGGTCGTCATTTAAATCTATTCTCCATCATATTAACGCAGCTTACTAATTTCATTGATTTTTTTTATGGTAGAAGCTATAAATAAAAACATTTTTCCAGTATCCTCAATTCCATGATTGATTTTTATATCAGAAACGTTGTCCTGAGCTAAGTAAGGTGAATATAACCGATCTCAGTCTTTTAACACATTAGTAATATTTAGCCTCTCAAAAATGTAATATATAAACCAAGCTTTATTAATTGCCTTGTTGGTTTTAAATATCTTAAATTATATTATTTTTTGAGAAAATTGGCCTGTCTGAAAGGTGACCTTCAAATATTTCAAAAAAGTACAGATTTAAACGAAAATTGATTGAGTGGCTGGTGAAAATAATTTAAATCAAGGAACAAATATTTGTATAAACACCATTTCCATAATATACATATTCGTTCAGTAAAAAACTAGGCATTATATAATATAGAAAAGGAAATTCATCCAGTCGACTGGTTTCATCATCATTATACAGAATTTTCCACAGACGGGGCTCGAATCTAGTCACTTTTACTTCAGAATCCACCACTTTAGGCCTAAGTACTTATCCATTTGGCATAAAGCAAAGACTGACGGTAATTATTTTCAGTTTGAAGCACTGAATTTAATATTTCCTTTTTTGCTTCTGTTCCTAATGTGTAAATCATATTTCTCACTAGAAAAGAATTTTTCTTGAACTACAAATTCCAACGTTTACTTTATCAACATAACGCTTTACCCAAGATTCAAATAAGATGCAACAACAGTCCTAATTTAAACTGTGCTCGAATTTTAAAGAATATTAATAGAAATATTGAACCTGCAGAAATATTTGAGCGTTTTTCCGATTAAAACTAAATATGATTCCCGTTCTCATTATATATATATATATATATATATATATATATAAAACCAATATATAGTTAAGAGTATGTTTTTGTAGATAAATTTGCAGATGTATCTCGTTAATATTTGAACATAAAGATATATTGCTTCATTTGTAATTGTAGTGGCCTTCCATTTGATTGTGTGAAAACAGAACCGTATATGTAAAAAATATGTGTACAAGAAATAGCCGAATAAGTAATATCCTGGCAAAAACATGACTCATTGCCAGATCTCGAAAATAGTTCAGTTAAATTGTGATTTTCCCCTGTACGTATATACAGTCTAACTCGCGAGGGAAAAATTGAACTATTCACTAAACTTTCATATGAAAGCCACAAATGAACGCAATGGAATTTCATTTACAGAATATAATACTCACTTAATCAAATTGAAAATCAAAGAATATATGAATAATTAAATGTGCTATTGTTGTTAAGTATTCTCGAAATTAATTTGCCATTTCACCAAAAAAGTCATTCTATGAATTATCAATTGTTTTTTTTTTAAACCAAATTATAAATTAATACAAGAATATACATTGTATATTATTTACTTTTGCTAACTATTCTTGAAGACATATAGATGACCCGATTGCTGCATTCATACATTTTATAGAATTCAGATTTAAACCTTTAAATTAATTTGAAATAAACCAACAATGTCAAGGATTCTTACCTCTCTTGTAAATCATTGCGAGAATTGGTTTTATTCCATCAATAACAGAAAAAAATGTACATTCTGCGTTTTATAATCATATTCATTTTTATTGTAATAATAATAATCAAATTAATTTAACTGACATAAATTCTCCCAAAAATCACAAAATGAATATTATCTGCAGTTTTTAAAGATTCTCACTTCAATATTGATTTTAGTATCCTAAATTACGTAAGCGCTACAGTTATGTAAAATGCATAAAGTTAGAAAATTAAACTGTAGTTTATTGTGCAAGTGTTAATAATAATTCGAAATATTAACGGTGGTTTTTCCATGTGGTGCACCTTGTTAAATTAAATTGGATTGATATTATTCTAAAAATTACGAATTTGATTTAATGAATTATATAGATATGTTCTGTAGCAAATTTTCTAACCATATTTTAGTTTTATAAAATATATATATATATATATATATATATATATATAATTTAAATATATGCTAGTCGATATTCTATGGCCATTCCATAGACTTGCATCATATTTTTACTAAAGAAATTAAATTTAATATTTTTAGCACACCTGTTGATGACAATTCTAATGTAACAGATCAAGATCAGCTTGAGTCTATTTGTAGTAATAAAAAACTCGAAGAAAACAATAGCACACATTTAGTGGTAAAATCCACATATTCGAAAATAAAAAGATACATACAAAAATGCACAATAATATATTGCATCTCGCAGCTTCTGCAGACATTTTGGCTTGTCGCTTAGAAAAAAACCAAAATCCGTTTGACTTACAATTCGATTTTGCAAATTTAACTCTTGTTTATAGCAGAGTTTTTGTTCTCTTTTCAATTTGTTTTTTGTCTAAACTGCTCCTAGATTCGGTTTTCAGTACAAAATTTGTTTTAAAAACGAATGGCTTTTAGCTTAGGAATTCGATTATACACTGCATTTTTATTCTTTTGACAAGTATTGCCAAAAGTGTCTCTCTGTTAAAATTGAAATTTAAAGACAGGGGCCTACAGTTTTGTGCGGTTTCACGATTCATTTGTTGTCTTTACATAATGATCGCTCACTAAATGTTTGGTGTTACAGTATTTTTTAATACATGAAACTTCACTCCAGTAAAGTTCTCAAAAATATTTTTTTTAAATTTCGTTTGATCACGCGCGTACCTAATTTCTTTTATAGGTAATTGGGACAAAGTATTGGTCATAAACGCAATTATAATCGTTTAATTTATTGCCACATGTTTATCAAGGTCATGAAAGTATCGTCCATATAACTTTAATATTTGTGATTTTTTTTCAATTAAATATGGCACATGTGATATTTCCATGAATATAATTTAGAAGCCTGCAAGTAGAACACCTGACGGCTTTTCCATTTCCACTGCAACGACTTGTACGATGTTTTGTGTATTGCACGAGCGAGGCATATTCTAGTTGCATTTTTAAGAGTAGTTTTCAGCTAGAATGAGTTAAATGTGGTTATCATTAATGAATTAGCGAAAAATATTTTTAGATCTGGAAAACGCGATGCTCGCAAATGTCTTTTAAAGTTAAAGATTATCATTAACTTATTCTTTACATCGTCAGATTTGACTTTATTCATGAACTCATAAACACAAACGTTCAACAGAATTTTCCTTATAAAACTAAGAATGATTTTAGTTCACTGGTAAGATTTTTACATCAAACGTTAATCCTTAACATAAATTAACTTAGTGCCGGGAATCGCTAAATTCAACCAATTTTTTTGTAAATTATACAAGATTTAGTTTTTGGCCACTTTTATGTCAATTGGTTTAGTTTGTTTAGGATGCCGTTCACTTTTATTCCTTTTACTAAAATTTGTACCGTGCATGCCTTGTTAAATTGCTTCATAACCATATTTGATGGAATATCATATTGAGCTTTCATTAAAATCTCAATGCTCTTTAAGAAATTACATGTTAGGCTTTGCGCATCTAGTAACAAATTAGTTCAATTATGGCCAGATGGGTAAACTAAAAACAGCAAGAACGGAAAGTATAAACTTGTGCTCATTCTTTTCGGGATTACTGACGATTCGTCATTAGGAGCCGCTATTACGCCCTTTTCCCACTATATATTTGGGTGAGGAATGTGGGAAAATAGGACGAAACACAAATAGTTATAATTCTCAATTTTGATTAACTAAGGCATACATTGAAATCTATCCTTTCGATACCATGTACCGACTCGGCAAATATAGTGTTATTACCATGTATATTTTCGGTACCATAATGTTGGTATTGTGTATTGGCACAATAACCACAGTGTTAGTACCGCTTACATGCTCGGTATATATTTTTACTATATACCTTGAGTTGGCTTTGATATCGCATTGTCAAAGACTTTATATTAAGATAGCTAACTACTTCAGGTTTACAAATTCGTATATAAGATTTTACTGTCCAACTTTACCACGTTCTTCATCCAAATATATAGAGGGTGAAGAGCGTAATACC
The DNA here is from genome assembly GCA_029291075.1 of Eudiplozoon nipponicum. Classification (NCBI taxonomy): domain Eukaryota; kingdom Metazoa; phylum Platyhelminthes; class Monogenea; order Mazocraeidea; family Diplozoidae; genus Eudiplozoon; species Eudiplozoon nipponicum. Next base: position 12,756 of record JAQBSW010002925.1, read on the forward strand.
GGTTCCCAATGATGAGTCGAATGTAAGCACGAAAGGAATGTGCACGCGATTATACTTTCCGTTCATGTTGACTTTGGTTTATCCTTCTGGTCATAATTGAACTAATTTGTTACTAGGTGCGCAACACCTAATATATAATCGCATTTTATAAAGTTAGGAAGAATTTACTTTCGCCTCTTCAGGATGCATGGTGCTCATTTATATATATATAATCATTTTAGCGGACACTTAAAAATGTTATCTGTCCGCGATTATGGTATTTTATTAATTTTTCCTAATTATCTATTACATACTATTTATTATTTATATATGAAATGTAATCGTTTGCTTCGTATTTATAATGTTCATATTCCACTCGTGGAATAGATGTCAGTTGGGGGCAAACCTGTTCTACAACAGATAGCCGGTATGGTATTCCTCATTTATAGCATAATTTCATATCACCTTCGTTTAAAGTTAATTGTTTAGTAGTATGCGAAATTTGATAAAAGCGGTTAGAATGTTATAAATTAGTCTCAAATATTTAAATTCCCTTAGTTAAAAATTAACTCTTTTGGATTTTCTACAGGTAAGTTGCAGAATAGCAGTATTTAAGCAATTTTAGAATTCCTCGTCCAAGGACATTCATAGCTGGTCGATTAATAAAGCATTTAAACGCTGTGTATTTGCACGGATGCAACGGGCTGTTATGTGGAGTCTATGCGTCACTATTTTGTCAAACTTACCACGAATCAGGAACAAAGTTTCGAATAAATCTTTCTCCCGACAATTTGAAGATTTAAGCGGTTGTCTGCCATAGTTGCACACCACAGTTTGTGACTTATGCGCAGAAATTTATTTGTTTTTATCGGCCAATAGCAATAAGGTTTATCTCCCACGCCTCATAAGGTGCATTCTGGGAGAACAATGCAATAGAATTCTCGACGTGGCAATGGCATCTTACGGCGTTTTATGTCGTATATATGAACTTTTTGAAGTCGTATTCGTGCACTTTCAAAGTAAATTAAAATTCCCTTGTTATTTTGGAGCTTATATTGATTTTGAAATCATTCTTGTGCAACACAATGCGAAATATGCAAACGTAATTGAAAATGTCTTTCATCCTGTAATCGATCAGACAAACTTTGCTTATATTAACACGAGAAACATCTTTACAGATTGATATGTAAGAAGAACTAATCGTTACCTAAGGAAGCGATTCAATAATTACCTTAAACTAATTGGAGAGAGGCACTGAGATGAATACCTTTGCTATTCAAAATCATCGTTGAAAATAATTGCACTCCAAATCAAGCAGATGTCCATATGCTTATTAGAGCAATATCCAAAACAGAACTGCGTATTGCGGATGTTGTCTGTAGACAGTGCGGCCTCTTTAGTTGAATTCGCAAATTAAAGTGCTACATTAAGGAGTTGTTTGTGCAGGAAATTTAGCGTTGGAAAACCAACTTCAATTCACATTGCTTTTGTAATTTACCCTGCAAAATGCCTAGTTATTTCAGCAAAATAGGCTATGCACGTGAAAATGGCCTTCTGCCAAATGTGTTGTCTGAGCCGGCTTGAACAAAAAATAATGCCTCTATATTGAAAGGGATTTAGAATGTTTTTTAAACAATCCATGCATATGAACGTTTGAAACCCAAACTATTCTACATACTTAATGCGTTCACTTTAGAGCTCGTGAAATGTAGCAAATTATATGTAGTATGTGGTGAAAAAAAAAGAATTTTATGCGCATATTGCTCAATCTGTGCCGTTCAGCTTGAAACCCCTGTAATTATGAAAATCTTTAAAATGTTGACAAATAATGTCATGTACTTTCCAGATCCTAATTCTTGATAACTGATACGTGTGTGCCTTGAACGCGAGTCGGTATGGTTTAGGTCCACTCGTTTAAAGCGTTCCTCGGTGCTGCTGACGGCTAGCTGACAAACGCAGAGTAGAGAAAATAAGAAATTGTCCAAACACCTTGTTCAGTACCTGCCATTCTCTAAGAAATTTGCAAAGAAACTGGATGAGTTCAATTTTAAACATGCGAGTTTAAGTATGTGAGCTAAATGGAGAACAGATTTATCACTTGGGCAGATATTTAGCAACCTTCCGATCGATAATAGCCAGATGACAGATTGGAAGAAAAGACTGCACTACCGAAAATGAAAACCTTTGCCAATTAGACTGTATCAAGGTATTGCAGACAATGGTTCGGGTAACATTGTTTAAAATTTAAAGGGAATAGTAATCAAATAAGCACCAATTGTTTAAAGTGATACCAAATTGAAACTGTAACAAGATATTAGAAATCAACAGAATACCCGAAGGTTTGACCGACCAACGTGACGTCATTTTGACCAACGACAACAATTATCAATTCACCCCAGCTAAAGCCAATTTTACCGTCTGCAGCAGAGCATAAAATATCTATTCTGACGACAAAGTAAGTTATCAATCCTAGGCAAACTTGGAGGCAACATTGCCTGATATAATTGAAAAGTTTTCTCTAATTCAAATACTCCGATAGTTGACCAGATAATGTAATTCTTTTCCTTTTGGTATATTCCCTAAAAGGGATTTGCGTTTGAATAGTGCTGTCGTTCTTCGAGTTGATACCCCAATTGACAATTGCGGGACAATTGATAGCACTCGTAGGTCAGTAAAATCTTGATTCCTTTACATTTCCAGGTGCACAGCTGGTTTTTTCAAATTGATTAATAGGTTCTTAGTGGTCCCGTGACTCTGAAGCCGTCATTACACTGCGCACACACAAAACCTATACTCTAATCTAAATTGAGTTTCATAGAATAGATGTAGGTAAATCATATGGATTGACATGTACATCCGGAAAAGCAATTTAAAATAAAGGTATTCATAATATGCATGGTGTTAGAGGATAGGCATATAACGAAGTTCACATGACGCAACAACTTTTGTATAAAGATGGCAAAGAATTTCCGCCTCCTGTGCTTGTTCATCTTGGCCGACTTTGGGTGCTTAAACGTTGCAGCCCTCTTCGTTTTAAAACTTAAATATCTGATGCATCAAATTAAATTTGCAAGTTTGAGAAAAACGGATATCTCATGGAAACTAACCAGTTGCACAATACAGAAAAACTACCACCAATCGAACGCACCGACACGTTTTGATATTCTATGGTTCTTACGAGAGCACGTGACAAACTGACTAACGAACATAGGCAACAATGTTTTTAATCCAGTTTGCGAGCTAGAGAGGAAAGCGAACTCTATTTTATCTAATCAGTCATACGCATATACCTATATGTTTCAATCATCATTAGAGCACGACGGTGAATTGACTAGCGATAACCAAACCGCAATACATGCACAAAAAAAGCAAAATTTGATATTCAACTCTCGCCTCCAGTAGACTTGTAGGTATATTTTTCGTAAGTATCTGATTGTTTCAACTATACCGTTTACATTTCTCTCAAAGCTATATCTGACACCAAATAGTTATTCCTATATTCACCTATTACCATAATTAACTTGTTTCATTAGAGGCAATATTAAACTGGTTTAGTTTTACGCATAAAATTGGTCAGCTTTTCGACATGGACCCCTCCATCTACACAACTAATGCAACTAACTGTGTCAGAATTTAAAACTTTTATCTTCTTATTACAAAGCGTAACATTTTATAAATCTCCCGGACAAACTGTCCAACATAGATCAATTGCGATTTGAAGCTTCAGATATTTTGTTTGTGACTTCCTAGCTTTACTTAGCCGAATAATAATAAAATTCTGTAATCTTACTTCGAACATATTAGTGTCCATTAATTTATTTATCAACAAATATAAAGATATAATACTTAACAACAGAATATAATCCCTGGTTTTCTCATCTGGTGATAATATCAAACGACGCATTTTAGGGCCAGAACACACCAGTCGTGTGTAATTTAACCTTACTCTTGCACATAAGTAAAAAATTCCCAAACTTTGAAAAGGTTGTAATGTTTCGCATTCGGATTTCGTTTGACAAATGGCAATTCTGGAACATTATATGACTTTTCTTTGTAGATCTTTTAACAAATTTATATTCTTTGAGATGGAAAATAATTTTTAAACTAGTTATATAATAAGAAATCATAAAGCCTTTCATCGCACACTTTTAAGAGACTGAAATAGAATCGAAGTATTCATATGATTGGATACTTTCATTAAAATAGGAATAACATGGTAAATATGAAATTGAGCGTAATTTTACGTGACTCTGCTGATGAGAAAATTGATAAACATCGGCAACTCGTGTGAAATTCCGGTAATATTAAAATCTCTGTATATGTGCAAAATTTCAACAAACAGATTATTTTCATAAAAGTAAACTCTAGAGACAAGTTACACATAAGGCATAGTGCAAATTAAATCCCAAAAATGTGTCAAAAAGTCTTCAATTAACCAGTATGTTAATGTCCGTGGTTATCGCACTAACAATTAAAAAAAGTATCAAGCCAAGAAAGCTTTTCTGTTGTACCAAATGTTGAATTGATCTCCGTAGAAAAAAAATGTCACTAAGTGTAAATTTGCAAGATCAGTTTCACCGTAAGACTTCATAATTGGCACATATTAACGAAATGTGCATATTCTGATAAATATTTTATAGTGCCAATGCCTGTCTGACCAATAAACATTGGGTTTCTTATCTGCATTTGCAAATTCGATTATTTGTATTTAACAATAGTAGAATTTTTATCTTGAGGAGTGAATCGATTGTTTATCTTTAGGAGTGAATCGACTTCTCGACAATTCATTTCTCAAATTATATTATGTAATCTTTACTTTGAACGAAATTTGCAAAAAATCATATGAATTTGTTGAGATCTTTCATTTCCATTTAATAAATATCAAATTGTATCATGTATTATCTTATTTAGATACAAAGATTTAGTTTAATTATGAGCACAACGTTAATTATGAACGTAAATAAATTCTTTTTAAAAATTATCATGACGCCATGCTGATTTATTATGTGAATTTGACCAAGAAATCAGAACAATTATATACTTTCTATTTGTAAATACTTAAATTTAAATATTGTTTTTTTTTTAATATAAGATTTTAACCACTTTAATCTTAATAGGTTGTTTGTATTTTTCTGCACCCCTGGAAACAATGTGTTACTTCAATGCCTATCATAACTATTACAGCTTTTGTTCATAACTTTGTAACAATCATTTGTCCAAAAGTAAGTTTGTGTCGTTAACAAAAATATAACCGTGTTTTAAGTATTGCTCAAAACTTTAATTAAGTAATTGTAATCACCGCCCTCGTAACCAACGTTCGCGTATTTCAAGATAGTTAGAAATTTAAATATTCATATTTTCTGTATTTGTGAATGATGCATATTTCCGAGCAGTGATGGTGTATATTGTTTTTCCTTTGGAATAAAGGATGTCTTGTGCATATTGCTTAATACAATTTCTTGTTATGAGATTAACGTTATAAAATAAACTAACCTCTTTAAATATCAAAATATAGTTTTCTGATTGTTCGCTGAATTTTTTACGCTGGTAAAGTAATTTAGTGTTTCCGTTAATCGGAAATGAAAACTGGTAGGAATATTGTGTATCTTATATTTTAGTGATTCGTGCCCATTATAAAAATGTAAATTTTGCTATATAGATTATTTTCATTTAAAATATTCACTCACGCTAAAGTTGTTTAATTTTGCAAGTAGACATTTCAAATCCACGACGGTTGTCAAAAGGTTGGAGTCTCCATTTTGTGTATAAATCAGGCCTTATCTTATACAAAGTTCAAAAAGTTGTTTAAAACTTAATAAACTTTTTGTATGGAATACATAAACGCGTATTTCATTCATTTTGGCACAAAATGTGTATATTTTGTAGTAAAATAACTAATTGAAAAAATCTATATTTTATAGCATCAGAAATCTAAAATATTTATTTACGCAAAACGATCTTATTGCTTCTATCTTACGATAAAATTATTTGACGCATAAGGTATGTTAAAATTTCAGTTTCTTATGCGTGATTAAATCATAAAAGATGTATTTCAAAATTAATGTCTTGGACTAAACGTGCTTTACACTGAACAGTGTCCAAAGTGAACTTTTTAATATAAAAACCATATTCTCTATGGGTATCATTAAAATTTCGATAATTAAAGCATTCAAATACGATACAGGGTAGACGATTTTAAACCATTTGACTTGTTTGTTTATTATTTTAGGAATACGTATCTGTAGGATGCACTACAATCCCCTACATTAAAAAGAAATATGGATTGGAAGAATAAACATCACAATGGTTAGGCATATTTAATTTAGCTTTATATATATTCATTCGCAGAGTGCCACTAAATCATTCCTATCTCATATCGTAGAGGCGCTTTAAACAGTTTTAAAATAGCGACAATATTCGGTAATGTTCATTATCTCCTGGATATCGTAAATATAAAATCAATCTTCCAGAGCACAAATTACTTTGAGACAATTCATGTTTTCTCAATATCAATTATTCAATGTTGAAGTTTGTCATGGCAGAATTGATTTTTATGCATGATAACTGTACAACATTTTTTGGCATAGGGCTTGAACATATGCAAGTGTGCATAACGTATGACGTGACTCGTAACTTATTAGATTATAGATGTTCAGTAGGAGAAGCCAAATTCCTGATAGACTAAAACGCAATCCCAAGGACACCTGTATTTAGTACGTGCAGTCTGCTCGTCAGTAGGAACCCACTTTTGATAATAAGCTATTAAGGCCAAAAATACGTCAACGGGAATACACTTTCTATTTCCTGCTAACTCGGGTATACACTACTGGCTCTACATGAACGCACTTTTTCAATGTATTCACCACTTCGATTGCCCATATCAATATCTGTCAGTTTAAGCTACGTATAATGAATATTTAAATGCCAAATTATGCTTAATTCTGTTTGTTGCGAGAAACTAAGTTATATGCTATAGTGTATTAGGTCCAAATAAGACCTGAATGATTAACCAAAGTCAGTTTGAACGATAGGTGCAATATCATGTGCACATTTGTTACATTATTCCTGGCGACTCATCAGTAGGAGCCAGTATTATGCCCTATACCCGATGTATATTTGTTCAAAGAATCTGGAACAATTCGACGGTTTATTAGAACAGGAGATTTATTGCCTTGCATTCAAAATATCAAATATCACGGAATGATTTTTACTAAGCATGTCTGTTCCAACATTTCAAGGGGGTAAATGATTACGTTTTAGGCGCATTAACTGAGATAAATGTTTGACAAATAACTAAAAAAAGGACATTGAATGATTTAATTTATTCCAGTTGGTGGGGAAGCTATTGCTTTATGCATTTTAACAAAACTTCTTTCAATCAAGTTTGCGAGCTTGAAGTAAACACCAATCCCATTGTATTTAACCAGTCGTCGAACAACATAACAAAACTACCGCTGTTATGTTGTTCGACGACTGGTTAAATACAATGGGATTGGTGTTTACTTCAAGCTCGCAAACTTGATGTAAAGAATTGTTACCACCACCCGCGCTATCAATTATTGTTTGTTCGTTTTGTCTTTATATATAGCAAAACTTCATTGTTCGTTTTGCTAATATTCAATCTGAGATTTATGTAAAAGATTTTCTTTATTTGCTTTAATATAATTATTTTCTTACAACTGTTGTATCACTAATTACATGGTGAATTTTCATATCGCGTAAAAAATACATAAATTCCATACCGTCATTAGTAAATTAAATCATAATTGTTTATTTATTATTTTACAGTTGAATTAATCATCAAAATGGTATATTGTAAATCAACAACAGAAATGTTATAACAACTACTACTTTTGTGTAGATTTGTTGATTTTGCTCAAGGAATGGTCTATCAGCCATCTTTTGATTCTGTCAGCCAGGTCACATCTTTGGCAACATAATACTGGTAACGCGTAATTTCGCCTTATTAATGCTTCCACATACACAGTTATTAAATCAATTGGATGATAGCATCGTTATGGAATTAACGTTCTGTGTGCCTAAATGAATGCCATTGGAAACTCTAACCTTTCGCCACACAATTCACACTTTTATGATAAAATTATGATTTAGCTTAATCATTTATTTATTTATTTATTTATTACAAGATGCCCTTAAAATAAGGTAATCAAGATTTGATTTAGTGTGAAGATGAGATTACGTAAATCGCATATCTAAAAATGTCCCTGGTCGGAAATGCTCAAAGGCAATATTTAAAATTTAATAAGTCATAATTGAGTAACGTATTAGAGTTGAAATTGTCGAAAGTTAAGTAAAAATGTGATATGTAATTATCATCGAAATATTATCAGTATCCCACATGTTTTTCTAACAGGAAAAAAATTATCTTTGAATTTACTACGCATGTACATAAAATAGCACATCCTACTGACCAAATAAAACGCAATAATTTTTTTCAGCGGCCGGACTAAACTTACAATGAATTGTTAATCAACTGAGATAAAAGCTATTACTTAAGCGGCTTGCTTCATTTTCACCATGATAATATTAATTAACAGAAGTAAGTTATGCCAATTCACTGCGTGTATGGAAAGGCACATTTATGATTTAATCTTAACTTTTATGAGACGCAAAATACGATGCTTCTTTGACTGGTTTAGAAGTGGGTTTGTCTCATTATGAGGTTAAACAGGTCTATATCAGTGAAATTATTCGCCATCCTATATCAGAGTGTTTTGGCGTATTGTATCCATGGTTGTGGGCGTAAACCATGCTTACTAGGGGACATTGTAATGCATTCCAGGATATCGCCTTTTATACAATGATGACGTTTTGTATAAATATCAAATAAGAATTATATACAAGTATGTGTAAATACACATACGTATATGTACGCCCATAAACGGTAAGTGTATGTGTAGGGATGTTCATAAACTTTAAATTGTTTAATTTTGCTTTAATGTTACATTAGCCTAATTATTGTTTACTGGCGAGTAACATGCCCATAATAACTATTATTTGCCACGTTTCTAGTCTAACACACGGGAATGTAGTAATGCTCTCATTAAATATGTCGGACTAGTAACCGCCTGCATAACATATTATCAACGTTTTCGTTTAATTGCGGCATTTGCGATTATATGACAAAAACATTAGTAAGAAATTGCGGAAAAGTGAAGAAATATATGTCAATTTCTAACAATGACTGTTTTGGAGTTCAGAAAATGTGTATATTAATTACATTTATAGTCCCGTCTGAACTTATTTGCTACTAGGTGCGCACTACCTAACAAGCGTTCATTATTTTATTTGTCCAATCGTAGACTATTGTAACAATTCGAGCAATTACATGTAACGAAGCGTATCAGACAGGCTTATTGTTCATTAAAAGACGAGGAATTATTGATCAGATTTTGTTAAACCACAATAAAAAGAATGGGGCTTTGAAATTCGGAGTTGAGGCTATCGTCTTGAGCAGTAACCAATATGCTCTGTGTGTGTTTTCTTCTAAGTAAACAATACCTAAAACGTAGGATAGGATTATTATTAGATTAGTTTAAAGCATCTGAAAATTTAAACGCAGATTATTCAATTATCATACAATCTTTATAAGAGTTTTACTAGAAATAGAATGACAAGAGCAAGCTGTAACATGTATTTTCATCTACTGACGGGTGGTCAATATTATCCCCTTCCTAGCAGTTTGCACTTAACCGAATAGTCAGCTCGAAATTTTTCAAACCTAACTAACGTATATGTCCAGTAACTGTTGCTTATTTTTATTTAATACAACATAGAATAATTATTAACCATTCATTGATTGTGTGGATGTCAAATTCAATTAATTAAATGAAATTTGCAGACTTCAAACAGACGCCAGTCACATATATATCCAGATGTGTGCCTCTATTTAATTTCACCTATCTGCTATGAATAGTGTACGACATTCTGACCATGAATAGGTTATTAATTAGATGCACTTATTCTCGGAAACAAATTAGCTGTATTTATTTGTTCCTTATAAAGAATGAAGTAAAATTAATTTTTAATATGCTTGGGAAATAAAATATTACAAGTTAGTGGTAAGTTACAACTTTAAATCAAGATTTTGGCGATTGGTTGTATACAATAGGATTGATGTATACCTGAAGCGCGCAAACCTGATTTAAAGAATCGTTATCATATTCCGCGCATTTAATTTATTTTTATGGAAAACTTGACTATACGCTATTTAATGTAGTAATAGATGTTGAGAATGATGTATTTTCGTTTTACTAATGACTCATATTTATGGGTCCGGTGTAAGAGCAGTCAGTTAGCACGTAACATATACATCGATGAAATTTGACCGACCAATCATGATTAATTCTATGGATGCATCATTTCTAAACAAATCCAGTTTTCCAAAGAATAGGATGTTTATTACATACTTAGCGGTCTTTATGACATCTCGATTCAAATAGAAATAGGTTATCCAAAAACAGTTTTTAAACCTAAGCAATAATATAATGTTAAAGGTAGGCGCACAAAAAATTTTCAGCTGTCCCATTACTCTAATATTAATTGTTTTAATAAAATCGGAATACTTTTTACCTAAAGACACTTTGCAAATAAGTCATAGTTAATAGAGTATTAACAGTGCCTGCTATGATAAGTATTTTGAAAATGTAAACTACAGAAGTAAGCAATTTGGTTAGTGACTCATGGTTAAAAGATTGAGTGATTAATTTTGTATCAAATATGAGACTCAAGTCCTCGAAATCATAGAAGTTATATCCTGCGTAAAATTCGTTTTTTTTCCTTCAGTGCTTAAAAGAAATTAAGTAGAATACAACTCTTTCGCTGAGGAATACAAATTGAAAATATTTAAGCATGATTTTAAAAATATTGAGCCCATTATGGAAAATTTATATTATGTTATTTATTAATAATAAATCATTTAATGTTAGTGACTATCTAAACTACAGAGGAAAACTCAAATATCCGCAATATAAGTTGGTAATCCGCGAATTATGAACAAAAAAGAAATTCAAAATTTGTTGAAAAATTTGGCCAGCCTGTTACCAAACTTCCAACCGATAAAATAATCGTTAAGTTGAGAATAGGCACAACTGCTTGATATTTATCATCAATATTAAAATTAAGTTCGAGTTTGGTAGCTGAATGTTGAGTAATGCACTCCGTAGCTAAATTTGTCTTGACAGTCACAGTATTGAATGCAGAGCTTCTGTATCTAATAATCTGACGTTATATAGTACATTTTGTAGCTCATCTTAAGGGGATATCCCAAAGGTTTCCCAAAATAAGGATAGAAACAGGAAACAGGGCTATATGGTGCATCTTAGAACCGAGATTGAGAAAATATTATCAACTTATTTAATAAAATAATGTAAAAATGAATAGAAATAACTAATGAAGCAGATAGAAATCAGAGAGTATGATGATATATTAGTTACATACATACAAATTATGTGAGCTGAATTTTTATTCCCCAATTAGATGATAGTGTCGTTGCCAAATTAAAATAATGTGGTTTGAAAGAAAACTTTCGTCAGACCAGGTTCAACAGTACTCACAATTCTGGGAACAACGAGATAAGGAAACGAGAATTAAATTAAAATTTTCAAAATAATGAACTATTTAATAAGAGCTATTTAAAAGTAGTATGAAATCAAAGTTACATGTAGAAAAGCAAGAATACACTTTGGATCAGTTAAGAAATATAATTAGACTGGCACTAAGTGTAAAATAGAATGGAAGATCAATTAAAGATAATTTTTAAAGTTTTATCGTTTTCAGCATGGTATATACACTGTCTCAAGTATGTGATATTTTTAGATTGTTTCGTTTAACAGTCAATACTACGTACAATAATATAAAAACTGCTGCCACAGAAATATATATGTATGTAGACCAACTTGGATTTACGTGATTAATGCAGTTTTGTAAATTCTCAACATATTGTGTATCACGTTAATTAGTAAATTAATGACGAGATAGGTAAAATTGAAAATGGTTAACCAAAATGAGTTTTTAAACAAAATTTATTCGATAATCCTAATTAGTAGGAGACTGATTTTAGATATTTGCTAAATTCGCAGGTGAACGTATCTCCAAAATCAAGGTGCATTGGTGTTATTTATAGGTTTGGCACATGTAAAATATATAGAGTTAAGTTTAAAGTCTCAATTGGAAATGCTTTATACGAGGTAGTCTTAACTACTTCATAGTTGCACTCAGGTATGCGGAATTTCATCGTAATGCTGTTCCTTATTTCTTCGTCAAATATATCGCGGGGTTAGGGCATAATGCCGTCTTCAATTGATGAGCCGCCAATTAGCACGAAACGCATATGTACGTGGAATGAAACCCTGTTCATAGTACTGATTTTGGCATACCATTTAGCATGCATACACATAGGGAATTGCAACTTCGTACTGTCCATTATTTATGCCTAAATATATAATGGGCGTTGAGTGTATTGCCCGCTCCCACTAATAAGTTGCCAATCAGCCCGCAACTTATTTGTGCATAAAATTACACCTTCTTCTAATACTGCGTTTTTCCTCTGGTATGGGTGAGCCAGTTGAACTAATTAAGATCACAAAAACTGTTGAATACAACACGCCTTAAGCAGAAACCATTCATTGGTAGTTATCTGCAGATAAAAAATATATGAAATCAACTTTGTAATTGTTCTTAACCTCTTTATAGCGTGCTTAGGGTTCTGTCCCACGCAACCAGTTATATTTTAGCATACTGTGTTGATTAATCTAATTTTATGTTTGCCACATGCATTTAAAAACATTTTCAAAATAGGAAGCACGGATGAAATTAGCGATGTTATATTGTTTTTTTTAATTTTATGCTCCGGTATATATTTTCTAAAGTAATTGAACGTATAGTTTACATTTATGATGCTATGTATGCTAAACCGTGAGTTTAGAGGTATGTTGAATTTCTAATATTATGTATTCAATAATCAAATGTTTATTCCTTAGTTCAACTTTCTTCATGGTTACGTTGAAAATGCGTAGAATAATTTAAAATTTCAAGCGCGAAGCCGACAAAAATAATACCACTGCACATATTGTTAATTTAAATAAATAAATTAGGTGAATTGGAACCAAATGTTAAATTAAAGCACGTCTCTAAAAGTCAGTTAAAAATGCCATTTTCTAACTACAGTAAAACCGTCGAATATCGATCATGCGAACGTATTCTATTGCTGTTCAGTGCACTATATAGGTCATACTGCGTAATCTCTTCATACTCGAACCCGAAAACATTTTATACTTACTATAGCTGGTAATGGGGTGCCCCTGTCGGCGTGGGTGTGCCTTGGTATTTGCCTTTCTTGTTCCCTGGTAGTTATTAAAAATTATTTGAATGTTATTCAACTTATTACTCTTTCGTCTGTCAAAATGTACTTTGTAAATTATCAGACAGTGCAGTTGAGTTGACTTCTAACGGGAAGAAAATGCTATTTTTGAACTGAACAAACAATAATACCGCAGGTGGTGGTAACAAATCTTTAAATCAAATTTGCGAGCTTGAAATAAAAACCAATCCCATTGTATTTAACCATATCTAGTTTTGTCTTCCATATATATGCATCGCGGTTTGAAATACACTAGTCAGTTTGCCGTCGTATTCTGATGCTGATCATGGAAGGTCGAAACGCGTCAGTTCGTGCAACTGGCGGTAGTTTTGCTATGTTGTTCGATGACTTGTTAAATACAATGAGATTGGTGTTTACTTTAAGCTCGCCAACTTGATTTCAAGGACTTTTGAACTGAGTTTTATCAAATTGCTTTCTGGTAAAGTTATACTTCTATACGCATTTTATTTTTGAATTTGATAAATAATAAAAAGCAATAATTGAACGGAAAAATATTATTCCTATGTTTGTCCGATTTCTATTGATTTAGAATAATTTTACTTTACTAAATATTATCTAAAAAAGTGAGACTTCGTTCAGAATGTCAATAAATACTTTATTTATAGATATTTAAATTAATGTCACTTAATACATTTTCGAACATTATAAGATTGGATGAAAGATTTCATAAAATTACGCTTATTTTTGGAGTGAAATCTAGAATACAGTTTAATTCCTCATTAAAAATAATTTACACGTATGCAGTTTGTAACATTAAATTATTAATACGGTCAGTGGTTATAATTTTTATTTATTTAAATCAGCGAAACGCATAGCAAATACGTAGACTTACCATGATATTTTATTCGATTACAGTGACATCAACTAACTGGTATTTAATAATTTAACATATGTGAAAAAAATCTGAAATTAATTGTACTTCCAATAATTAAATTACCCATTTGAGAGCCAGTTTTGTAAAGTATAACCTTTCCAGTTTTAGAATTGTATATAATTTAGCTTTAGATTTGTTGCTAAAAGGGGATACAAATTTTGTTTAGAGTATCGTTATTATAATTTATTGTTAACTGTACTTGCAAGAGATTCCATTTTTTTGGAATCATCATTTTTACTAATAAAATGAACAGAATATGTAAATCATATTGTGCTTTTAGATTTAGTAGAAATCAAATTATATACATAATTCTGCTCTTATATTAAAATTTGCCGTCTAAAATGTATCTTGAAAAAAAATCAAACTATAAATTAATGCATTTAGCCAATGCGGTTTAAGTAGTACTTAGGAAAACTATATAGGAGCTAACAGGTTTACACGTTTGTCAAACGTTCCTTAACTCAGATTTGACCATTAATTAATATTTGTTTTTTTAATTATTTTGCATGTAGAAACCAGTGGTTCGCTGCCTCTACATTCTGTGGATGAAACGGTTCGTTAAATTAATAAACAGTATCTTTATTGAAATAATCTTGTTCTTACATATTTTTAAAACTTTTACCCAATATTTTATAAGTAAATAAATGCATTTACTTTATTAAATCAAAGAAGCGAAAATCTACAATTTATGGTAAGGTATTGATTTTTAACTTTTCGGTTTAATCTATAATAGTTGGTCCGAACTTTCGCGATAAGTGATCCAGAATTATTTAACCAAAATAATCTCTCTGCACATACATATTAAAATAAGTTAGTTTATGAACTGCTAATATATATGGGTAAACTAGACACGTGTGAGCCCCTGCCCCTATTTACTTTTACTTTTATTTGCGGTCAGATAATTAGCACGAGATTCATAATAGTTGCTCACGCTTTAATTGATAGGCATTTGACACATGTTTTCCTATGGACATGACGTCTAATAATTTCGTCAGATATATTGTCAAATATTTGTAAGTCTAGTTAAGTGGAATTAAAAACATGTAATTTAAATTCTCAGTGCACGCATTAGACAAAAATATTAGAGCTCCGTGTGTGTGCATTCAGCCTACACACTTATTAATATTACTGATTTCTATCTAGTGTATAAAGGTGAATCCTTGTCAATTATTAAATTAAGGAAAATTAAACATAGACCTGCATGCAAGTTGAAAGTTTAAGCTCTCGGGACTTGCTCGACATACAGTGGAGCAAGTAAATGTAATTAAATTGGACGGTTATTGCAACCTATTGAATTGCCATCGTAAAGGAACATTATGATTGATTGGTGGATCCACCTAAATTAAGTCAAAAGATAATTTGATAATTGAAACAACGGTTAAAAATTTGCTAAGCTCCGTTTCGAACGTTGCACTAACAAACGTTAGAAAACAAACAATCTCCAGCTACTTATTCAGAATAAAGCGTTAGTATAAGCTTAAATGTGGTAAAGAGTCTTAGTTTCATACTAAAATTTATAATTATATACATTATCATGAGTTACTATGACAGTCTTTATTACATCTTACCTTATAACACCTATTAACATGATTGTTTTCTTTAGATTCAAACTAATAAAAAGATTTTGCGTTTATTATCGTCTTTTGCATAAACATTACATTCATATTTTATTCTTGAGGTCAATTTTTTCCTGATAGTGGTTCATTTTCACTTCAGACCTTTACGAAGCTTATTATCCATACATTTACGTTTTCATTATTTC
The DNA here is from genome assembly GCA_029291075.1 of Eudiplozoon nipponicum. Classification (NCBI taxonomy): domain Eukaryota; kingdom Metazoa; phylum Platyhelminthes; class Monogenea; order Mazocraeidea; family Diplozoidae; genus Eudiplozoon; species Eudiplozoon nipponicum. The sequence goes on from JAQBSW010002925.1 coordinate 28,773, forward strand.
TCCTAGCATTATTTTACTACTGATGCATACAATATATGGTAGTTTATTCTTACTCTCTTACCAAATGCATTTATCCCGAATTACCTCATTTCTCATGAAAATAAATCATAATAAACGTATTAATAGTGTGTGGGCTACAGTTTCGCGCCGAAGTCCTACAGTCAATCTGATTCGTGGAACGATAAGTTTAAATTTAGTGGATGCAGTTACATCTAGATGGATGCGCGCGTGATAATAATTATATTTCACCTAAATTAAGTCAAAAGATAATTTGATAATTGAAACAACGGTTAAAAATTTGCTAAGCTCCGTTTCGAACGTTGCACTAACAAACCTTAGAAAACAAACAATCTCCAGCTACTTATTCAGAATAAAGCGTTAGTATAAGCTTAAATGTGGTAAAGAGTCTTATTTTCATACTAAAATTTATAATTATATACATTATCATGAGTTACTATGACAGTCTTTATTACATCTTACCTTATAACACCTATTAACATGATTGTTTTCTTTAGATTCAAACTAATAAAAAGATTTTGCGTTTATTATCGTCTTTTGCATAAACATTACATTCATATTTTATTCTTGAGGTCAATTTTTTCCTGATAGTGGTTCATTTTCACTTCAGACCTTTACGAAGCTTATTATCCATACATTTACGTTTTCATTATTTCTCCTAGCATTATTTTACTACTGATGCATACAATATATGGTAGTTTATTCTTACTCTCTTACCAAATGCATTTATCCCGAATTACCTCATTTCTCATGAAAATAAATCATAATAAACGTATTAATAGTGTGTGGGCTACAGTTTCGCGCCGAAGTCCTACAGTCAATCTGATTCGTGGAACTATAAGTTTAAATTTAGTGGATGCAGTTACATCTAGATGGATGCGCGCGTGATAATAATTACATTTCACGGATGGCACATGCTCGAATTTGTGACGCATGCCGTTCAAACACAATGTTCATGTTTTTTAATACTTGCACTATTTGATGTTATGGGCTGTCAACTAACGAGACGGCTCGTAAATTATTATTGAAATGTATCGGGGTACATAAAGTCAGTGGGAAGAACATGTTACGTACAGCAAGGATTGTGAATTTGGGCAAAATATTGTTGCGAAAGTAAAGATTTCTATCATTCATCCGTACAAATATTAAACATGCTCATCGTATTCAGTCAATTATTAAAAGCATAGAAATTTTAAAATTAGAGAGACTTGTGCAAAAATAATTATAGCTCAAAATGTCCCCTTTGCTTACTTAGAAATAAATTATGATTATACCACAACATATTCTGGAAAATATATCCTGTAAGATAAAGCATTTCTTACAAATCGCATATTATTTTAAAATTAGTATTTACATAACCGTTTTTGACATACAACCGTAATAATTAAACGAACATTGGTTGCGCGGGTGGTGATAACAATTATTATAATCAAGGTTGCGGTCTTGATATAAACACTTGACCCATTAATTACTTACATATGTCAGTATAAACTAAGAATTGTATAGTGTAGAAAAGGCAATTCATCCAGTAGACCGGTTTCGTCCTGATTGGGAACTCATCAAGTACTGGCCAGAATTTGCCGCGGACAGGATACGAACCTGGGCACGTCTGCTTCGGAATCTGGTGCTCTAACCACTGAGCTATCCTGCCGCACACTACACTACACACAATTTTCAGTTATATACTAACTAATGTAACTTGGTTAGTCAATTTTTCCTTTTAGGTGGAGCTCATGTGGCATCCATTTAGACCCAAAGTTCCAACTAACCATGCCAAATCTGTCATTACTGAACAGACACCACATTACATGTGGAAGTGGTATTGAAATGAACATTTATATAATTAAACGAACATTGGTTGCGCGGCTGGTGATAACAATTATTATAATCAAGGTTGCGGTCTTGATATAAACACCTGACCCATTAATTACTTACATATGTCAGTATAAACTAAGAATTGTATAGTGTAGAAAAGGCAATTCATCCAGTAGACCGGTTTCGTCCTTATTGGGAACTCATCAAGTACTGGCCAGAATTTGCCGCGGACAGGATACGAACCTGGGCACGTCTGCTTCGGAATCTGGTGCTCTAACCACTGAGCTATCCTGCCGCACACTACACTACACACAATTTTCAGTTATATACTAACTAATGTAACTTGGTTAGTCAATTTTTCCTTTAGGTGGAGCTCATATGGCATCCATTTAGACACAAAGTTCCAACTAACCATGCCCAATCTGTCATTACTGAACAGACACCACATTACATGGGGAAGTGGTATTGAAATGAATATTTATATAATTAAACGAACATTGGTTGCGCGGGTGGTGATAACAATTATTATAATCAAGGTTGCGGTCTTGATATAAACACCTGACCCATTAATTACTTACATATGTCAGTATAAACTAAGAATTGTAGTGTAGAAAAGGCAATTCATCCAGTAGACCGGTTTCGTCCTTATTGGGAACTCATCAAGTACTGGCCAGAATTTGCCGCGGCCAGAATACGAACTTGGGCACGTCTGTTTCGGAATCTGGTGCTCTAACCACTGAGCTATCCTGCCGCACACTACACTACACACAATTTTCAGTTATATACTAACTATTATAATAATTGTTACCACCACCCGCGCAACCAATGTTCGTTTAATTATATAAATGTTCATTTCAATACCACTTCCCCATGTAATGTGGTGTCTGTTCAGTAATGACAGATTGGGTATGGTTAGTTGGAACTTTGGGTCTAAATGGATGCCATATGAGCTCCACCTAAAGGAAAAATTGACTAACCAAGTTACATTAGTTAGTATATAACTGAAAATTGTGTGTAGTGTAGTGTGCGGCAGGATAGCTCAGTGGTTAGAGCACCAGATTCCGAAGCAGACGTGCCCAGGTTCGTATCCCGTCCGCGGCAAATTCTGGCCAGTACTTGATGAGTTCCCAATAAGGACGAAACCGGTCTACTGGATGAATTGCCTTTCTACACTATACAATTCTTAGTTTATACTGACATATGTAAGTAATTAATGGGTCAGGTGTTTATATCAAGACCGCAACCTTGATTATAATAACCGTTATAATTATTTGATAGCATTGCATTAATTCCGACAACGCTCTTTTAACACACATAAACTAGGATTAAGGTATAAAATGGCTTATAGTTGAATACAAGAAAAAAATCGAAATATTCCCTTAGCTTCAATGACATTTTAGATAAAAAAGCAAAGATATTGCAAATTTCTATCTCCTGCTATACGGTTTCGAATTACTTAATGAAAAGTAAACAATGTTTTTTAGCAATTTTTGCATATTTGTAATTTAATTGAAAAATAAATTACATCTTGAAATATAACTTAACTGAAAATCATGTCTAAATTAAACAGGTAAAATTTCATTTATTCATCGGAACTCAACTCGACTTTGCATAAATACGTATTTAATTTAACTTATTACCCTCTGCTTGTTAAAATTCTCTGTAAAATACACCAGCTTGTTCTGCCGAGGTAAGTTCTGACGAATAAATGGCTTTTTTACGTATTTGGAAAGACCTGCCCTGAAATTATGTTATAACTCAATTTTAAAAATTGTTACTCAATTTATACAAGTTATACCAAATAATTGTCCAAACGAGATATTCAAATTTTTCGATTAAATTGGACAAAGCGATTATTCAAATAAATGACAGCATCAAATGTGATCGCAAAAGGTTAAAACTTAGTCTTAAAATGGGAAAATAATGGAGATAAGGTGTTCAAGTTTGGTCTCTTAGATAAAAAAGAAGATATACTAATTTTGTTTGTAATAAATGTAAAAACTGAAGGCAAATAGAGTAATTGAATTAACTCCTCTTGTAATCATATGGATATAAAAAGTAAACAAGTATAATTCAATTAAAATTAGTGAGTATTTTTTCGCAATATTCTACCAAGCAAAGATATAAATGTGTAAAATTTTGAAATATTATAGAAAAAAATGAAGTGCAATTTAGCGTTCACTGATTGCGCGTATAGTGATAAAAATACAACAAAAATCTAGCTTGTGACCCTAAATTTAAATTATTAATTAATACATTGAACTTCCTTTCCTTGTGTTCAAATACAAAGAAATTTTATCAGATATAAGAAAATTTTCTTTCTCATAATCTTCTCAAGTATCTACTAATGAACATATCTTTATATATAAATTGGAAAGCAAAACAAGATAGAAATATGTTGCTTTTCAATTTATATATAAAGATAGGTTCATTAGTAGATACTTGAGGAGATTATGAGAAAGAAATGTTTCTTGCATCTGATAAAATTTCTTTTTGTTTTTACCCAAAGAAAGGGTGCAAAGAATTTTATTAAAGCTCGCATTTCAAAAGAATTAATTGATAATAACATTATTTAATAAAAATATTTTATTCATGTATTCTTGGATGTAGAGAACAAACTAATTACAGTTTTTTTCAAATAGCACTGGAAGTATATGCTAAATTAAGAATGAACAAACGGTATAAACCCAATTAACGCACGCGTCTCGTGCTGAATCACCTGCGAGCATATGAAAGAATCTCTATTACAATTTCAATATACATTAGAATAAATCATTGCACCTTTTAACTTTCCTAAATTTATTGATCAAACTTACAATGAGTTTTGGGCATTGTGCCCTCTCCTACTGATGAGTCGCCAATAAGCATGTAAAGCATGTGCACATGAGATTACACCTTTTCATACTTTGGTTTGTAATTCTTATCCTGCTTTAACTAATTAATAACTTGCTGCACAAAACTTAATACATAATTGCATGTATATTAGCTCTCCAACTCAGGGGATAACTCTTTATCATATTTTTTATTCATTGATATCCTGATTACCAGGTAATGTTAAAACTAATGTCGATTGAAACGCACAAGGTTTACAAAATTTACAGGTACAGTACTTATTATTATTATTGTGAGTTAGCTCTGAAGTAGTATCGCCGAAAACTCCATTACCGCTTAAATACACACTCGTATAGAATACTTTACCGCTCACTTGTCACACATTTTCTGACCAATTATATAATGGGTGTAATGCGTGATACCGGCTCCTATTCATCTGTCGCAAGTAAACACGAAACGCATGCGTGCATAAGGTAATTTCCTATTTGCCTGCTGACTTTTGCTAATCAGTCTGCATGAGGAGTCCTCCAGTTCCGTCCGTCTCAGGATTGTCGATGACGAAGAAATGGAGAGTAAACTCGGCTCAGCCCAGGGCATTCTTTCCTTCTACATCATACAGCAGAAACTGTTCGTTTGCGCGCACACTCTGATCTTTAGCAGAAAACCGAGCGGAGGAAGCATGCCTAATTTCAAAACGTCACACATTATAAAGGCTCAAGTTCGATAAGGCTTCAAATTAATTATTTAAACAATTAAAACAATTTTCCACTTGAATTTTATTGAACTACAGTGTGATAATGAAAGTTAAAATTAACATTACTTTCCTTCATACAAACAAGTTGCTATTAACTGTGATCTGTTGATTGTCTCAAAACCTATGAGAAAGTAACTTCTTAACATTAGATGAAGACTTAATACCCAAGAATATCATATAAAAATAAGAATATGAACTAAAACCAACAGATGGGTTCTCCCTTGTCCCTTCTTTTTTAAGCCTTCCATCAGCTGATTGTCTGAAAATGACGTTGGAACAAGATTTTCCAATCAACTGATGGAAGGCTTAAAAAAGAAGGGACAATTGAGAACCCATCAATCGAGGCCAAAAATAAAATCACCTGAAAATGATCAAAATTCAATATTTTACCGACCTAAGAGTACCATCAATTGTCCCGCACAAGGAAAATGCGGTCAAATCCACATAAAAAGGACAGCACTGCGCAATGAGATTCATCATTTAAAAGCAACAGAGTTGTTAAAGCTTTCGTATTATAGCCAAAATTTAAACATAACTTATTAAAAATAAAATGAAAATATCATGAAAAACGAACTAATCGATATGCTGTTGTACGAAATTAGATAAAATAAACTATATTACGTGCATTTTAGCTCTGTAATCAAACTAAAATTAATTCAAACTACCGTTAAGACTTGAGCTAATAATTATGGCTTGTCTGATAGGAATAACGGTATTTAATGTTTTTAAGATGTTGAAAAGTCTGTAGATCTATTGGACCGTGTTTTATGATTTCGACATCTATAATCATCCATTCTTTAACAACCATTGTTCTGAAAGAACCTAAACCTGGTTTATGTATTTCAATTTCTGAGTACTGATTTGTGAACAAAAACTAAATGGAGTAAGTTTTATTCGTTAGTCGATGCACATCCTATGTAATTCACTCGTTAAATTTTAAAATAACTTGCACTTTTAGTGCTGTTTAATGATGTATATTATATTGTTTGAACCTTAAATGATTTTTTCATTTCTAAGGATCAACGGGGGTCGACAAGAGTATTCCTTAGTTCGCTTCCTATTTCACCGTATTCCTCTGATGCGGAACAATATCAAACAGAGTTGAGCGATTATCGTTTACAAACAAGAGAATTGCCCACCTCGACATCTGTGACCAGAGCGGAATCGGCTACACGAACAAAAGTTACCCCCTCATCTTCGATGGTAACTTCACTTCCGGCAATTTCATTTATTTCAAGTAGATTGGCAGCCTCATCTTCCACCTATGCATTGATGGCCACTGATCCAACTGAAACACATTTATCATCTGGTGTACCGGAAGCTAAACAGGGATTTTGCACTTCAGCCCCATCAGCACCGACATCGCCTGTACCTAAGCAGTGTTTTGATTTTCAGCGTAAACTGTGCCTCCACCAACAAGGATCAAGTTCAGCTAATCAAGAATTGGCGGAAAGCCAGACTGAATCTGCAATTACACTGCTACTCAGTGAAAGCGTGAGTATTTGTTCAAATCAAAAAATAAAATATTAAAATCTTAAAAGAAACATGTTGCGCAACAGGGAATAGATCATTTACCTGATTATCGGGTTGCGATCCGATTTGTTTGCATCCGCTGTCTTCCTGATTTTTTCTCCATAATTTTCGATATCCAGATACGGATATCTTTTTCAATGGAAAGCTCATATCATACTAAGTTGACAATCAATATGTCAAGTGGAAATATTAGTTTAAACTGCCCTATTTATACTTGTTGTTAGATCTCTTAAGCATAACATGTTTTTAAAAAAAAAATAAAATGCTAGGAAAGTGTATGTCACACATGCAGACATATACACAAACCAATTTGACATACACTTTCCTAGCATTTTATTTAAAAAAAACATGTTATGCTTAAGAGATCTAGCAACAAGTATAAATGGGGCAGTTTAAACTAATATTTCCACTTGACATATTGATTGTCAACTTAGTATGATATGAGCTTTCCATTGAAAAAGATATCCGTAACTGGATATCGAAAATTATGGAGAAAAAATCAGGAAGACAGCGGATGCAAACAAATCGGATCGCAACCCTATAATCAGGTAAATTAAAATCTTTCTCCATTTATTTTGCACACTAAGTGGCTAGAGCCTATCTAGAAGTACCAGCTGTAGAACCTTAAATCTAGCAGATAACGACGCTTAAAAGCTATCTACGGAAATTCTTTCATTGTGTTGAACATATTTACAAGAAGGTGAACTCATTGATGTGGACTTAAGACAAATTGTATTTTAAGGTAGCGCTACTACGGTTTCCAGGTTACATCTGGTTACTAGCTGTTCTTGGAGGTGTGAATATAAAAATTCTTATTCTAAATGCTCAGTGTCGCTTATAAAATAGACTCTAAGTGGTATATATGTGCATCTAGCTTCAAATTTTAATTTGATGTAATATCAATTCACAACTGCTCGTAATTTAAAATTTTAGAACTAAATCGCATGCAAAATTGAAAAATATATTTCTATTTGTACGTAAATATATACGGAAATATAAAAAATAATTTCCAATATCTATTATTGCGAAATCGGCTTCTTATGCCTACTTTACTCCACTTCAGATGTTTAGTATTGGATTTTAATATTCCATAAAATATATATGGTTGAACCGTGGTAAATTTTATTAAATTGTAATGCAATTCTGTTGCAGACGCGGGAAAAATGACAGCATATTAGCAGTTATTAAAGCTTTCCTGCTTTAATTGATGACAAAAATGGTAATAGTAAAAAATTAATTATTCGAGCGATAGAAAATTCTTCATTCTGTAGCTATAACATGCAAAACATTTGAACGATACTTCGTTTAACTTGCATGTTGCTAGTTCTTACAGCCAGATAACTAACACACTTCACGGAATACTAAACTAATTTCAATCATTTCCAAGCATAATTTATTTTGAAAACAATATATTTTTTATATTTAAAAGGACACTGATTTCGTGGGCAGTGATAAAATTTACCATAATCACAGTTGCGGACTACAGATAAACACCTGGCCCATTAAATACATAATTTTTTTCAGTATAAATTAAAAAATGTATGGTGTTGTAGACCGGTTTCGTCCTTATTGGCCAGAATTTGCCGCGGACACGAATTGCAAGTTTTGGCTGCTGAAGAAAACTGGTCACTGGCATCTGGGCAGATACTTTTCATCAGCTTTGGTTGGCAGACAATCTGCGAGAAGGTAAACTCCGAATAAAAACCATCCTCACAATGAATGGGCGACCTAGTGTTATTTTACAGTACACATATAACCATGAACGACTTCTGGTTATATGACAGTCAAATATAAGTCACCTTTGACGTTTGTATGGATCTGCATGTTCATGATGAATATACTCTAAAGACTGAGCCACCCTGCCACACACACAAAAACAGTTTTCAGTTATACGCTAATTAGTTTAAATCGGCTAGTATGTTTTCTTTTATGCGGAGCTCATATGGCACCCATTTAGAACCAAAGTTCCAACTAACCCTTCCCAAGCTGTCATTATTGAACAGACACCACACATTATATGGGGACGTAGTATTGACATGAACGTTTATGTAATTAAACGAAAATTGGGTGCGCGGACGATGAGAAAAATTACTGAAATCAAGATTTTGATGTCCATATATACACCTGGCCCATTATGCACATAAATTTGCCAGTACGTGATGAGTTCCCAATAGAGGTGAAACCGGTCTACCGAATGTATTGCTTTTCTACACTATACAATTCTTAGTTTATACTAATAAATATATGTACTTAATGGGTCAGGTGATTATATCAAGATCGCAACCTTGATTACAATAACAAACTAGTGTGACAACAATTGAAAAATGGATTAGCTCAATATTTTAGCAAAAATGATATACAGTATTAAACTGCATACGAGTGTAAAAAGTTATATAGCGCTTAGTATTCACTGTTTCTATAGTGAAACTGTTGGTTGGTTATTTTATTCTACGGCAGAGGAAAAAGTTTAAAAAATATTGCAAAAAGTACGAGATTAGCAGAATAATTTATAAATAACATGGCGTATGCCAAAATGGAATTTATGCGCGTCAAATTGGAAATTTTGATGCACCCATTTATCAAAAAATAATTAATTCGCAGTAATTTAGTTCTACTCGCTGTATTTACATTTCGTCTTGCCTCAAGAGGACACCAATTATTGGTACATACAACAAGATGTCATTTAAAACTGTCAATAAAATACACAAAAATGCTATATGGTAATATTTTGTTGTGGGAACGCGACAGGAAATACTTATAAATCTATTGTTTGCTTAAAATAAACCTTCATGATTGACATTTTTCCGGTAGATGATCAGTTAATACATTAATCAAGTTTTATGCTTATAAACAATCATTTGCTAGATAATCGAAGAGAAATGTTACATAACGAAATATACCTTAGTAACAAATAAATGCCACACTGATAATTCTGCAATGCTACGTAATAACACAATAGCAAATCATAACGAAAACCGCACAGATATACCGATTTCACATCGACACTGTAAAGTTTGCCAAAATTCGCAGCTTTAAATAAACCCTAAATATAAAATAGCAACTACGTTCAGAAGGCATCACCAAACAAAATTCGCTCGATTTAGACATTTTACATGTTAATTAATCACATTCAGATCAATTCATGAGTCATTATGATAAAAAATACGCACAGAGTATAATTCAAAATAATAGTCGCTTAATGGTATCCAGTATTTTACAAAATGTAAATATATATATATATATATATATATATATATATATATATGATATATATGCATTAATAGTCTGTCGTGGAATAGGGTGACCACGGTACTTTCATTAATTTATCGTTGCATTTCTGCAGTGAATAGAATAGTTAGAACAAAACAGTACTCTATGGCTGTAGATACTGGTAGAAATAAGATTTATTAATAAATTTTATTCCATGGAGTACGTTGTTTTGTTCTTATATTTTAAACAATGGTGAAAATTGCAACGATATATATATATATATATATATATATATATATATATGTGTGTGTGTGTGTGTTTTTTATATATATACGTGGAGGAGATGATTTGGCTACATATTTCTAGGAATATTTTCTATGTAGCTATTAGTCATATTTAAATGAAAGTTTCTTATTAAAAATCAATTTCTAGAAAACTGTAATTTTTTATTTTACCGAACATCATGTATCAGTTCTGATTAATAAATCATGCTATGCAGATATTACTATTAAAAGTTCACAAATAAAACTTTCATTTGCGAAGCTAACTGTGAGATAGTTCTAGCTCTCACAAAGTATTCAGTTCAGAATATGTTGGACGCAAAATGCCATACATCGTCAGGTTTGCTTGTACAAAAAGTTCAGACAGACGTTGGCTAACCTCAGGAAACACAATCTGAAATTTAAAGTTTCTATACGATTCCTTAGATCACGTTTGCGAGCTACAAGTACACACCAATCCCATTCTATTTAACCAGTCGTCGAACAACATAACAGAACTACCGCCAGAATTGTTACCATCACCCGCGCAATCATTGATTGTTTAATTGTTTCTATACGATGTTTCTTTTATTATTATTCAACCCCTTTGTCTTTGGTATTTTTTGAAGCTACCGTTCAACTCTACTTTAACAGTGATCAGCGTTATAAATAGAGCGTGTGTAATATGTTGTTATTTATAAGTACCCCTTAATTAGACACACACACAATAAATGTAACGCCAATCAACCGAATGCGTAAACATTTATTTGTCATATAATTAAACAATAATTGATTGCGCGGGTGGTGGTTATAATTATTTAAATCATGTTTGCGAGCTTGAAGTAAACACCAATCCCATTGGTTAAATACAACGAGATTGGTGTTTGCTTCAAGCCCGCAAACTTGATTTAAATAAAAGTCAGTCATCTAATTAAACAATAATTGAATGCGCGGGTGGTGGTAACAATTATTTAAATCAAGTTTGCGAGCTTGATTTAAATAAAAGTCTGTCATCTATGACTCTTCAAATTATTAACACAGTTCGTACATCTGTTCAAGGTGGCATAATATTTCAGTAATTTAGAAATAACAAAAATTGTTTGAAACGATTTATTGATAGACACCAAGTCGACGGTTTTTGTGCAAATTTGCTGGATGCGACAAACGCTTTTCTCGGTCAGATGAGCTTCGTCGTCACTCCCGTATTCACACGGGTGAGCGTCCTTTCGTCTGCTTGCAATGCAACCGCAGCTTTTCACGCTCAGATCACTTGATGACTCATCGACGCTCACACACAGGCGAACGACCATACACGTGTAAGAGGTGTGGGCGCATATTCGCCAGATCTGACGAGAGGACCAGGCATATGAAGTCAAGTAGATGCCACCTGAAAGTAAGCCGATTTATGGTCGTTTTTGTCGATGTTTTACACATTACCAAATATTCTTTTGCACCAATGACAAATTCGGGGTCATCAATATGTTCGTGAATATAAAGGTAAATTGGCAACCTAAATGTAATTCGAGCTCGCGAATTATATAGAATGCACTCTGACCAACTTTTGTTATTGACAATTATATCATTTCCATTATTATTTTAGAGAAAAACATTATATATGTAAAAAATGAAGCCGCTTTGACGCAGAATCTTTCAGGCGCCTGTCAAATTATGATGACTTAAAAAAGCTTAGTTTGTTACAAAAGCCAATAAACAATGATATAGTTCTTCCAAGGCAAGGAGTTCAGAAAGCGTCCATGTTTATAAAGGCACAATTTTCCAGTTTCTCAACTGGACACTCATTGCCTGTAGATACCAATTGATTTTTGTCTTTTCAAATGTTTCGTTGTTAATTTGGGTATGTTGCGAAATAATCAGGTGAGATAAATTGCGAGTAATAGTATCCTGTTATGACTGAGCTGGTCTACGCCGTCTGAGGTTCAAGCCATCTGTCTGAGTAGTCTTAACAACATGTCGAGTAGGATGCGTAAGTAGCTTTCTCGATGATATATCAATGACAATCTTCTCCAGTTGTCAACAAGGTACGATTGCTGTCGTAGACAAAACAGCAGCCGTTCAGATCTGGTGAGCTGGTGGATTTTGCTCTGCGCGCAATAGCATATGACAAGCCAAATAAATACAACTGTTTATGCGCTAGATTGCCAAAAGCTACTGCAGCAAGGCTAATACGTCTGTACATCTCGGAAGAAGCAGATCCTTTATATTTCTCGAAAGATAATAGCTATAAATCTATGTTGGCGAATGGCAGGACGACGTTATTCAATATTATATTAGTCTTTTTATCATACTTCCAAAGGAAGGTTTCTGGGAAATTTGGGTCCAGCTCCCATATTTTGGGCAAAGGCAGAGCGAATTTTATAGCTCTCTGTAGTTCGCACTTTAGTGTTAACAATTCTTTAAATCAAGTTTGCCAACTTGAAGTAAACACTAATCCCGTTGTATATAACCAGTCGTCAAACAACGTAACAAAACTACCGCCAGCCGAAACGACCTCACGCGTTTCGACCTTCCATGATCATCATTAGAGTACGACAGCAAATTGACTAGTGAGGATCAAACCGTATTACATAGATATGGAAATCAAAGTTAGATATGCGGCTCCCACCTCTAGCAGTCTCGCATACAGTAACCTTGATCGCAAATGTCGGCTGCACAATTACTATGCAGTCACGAACATTAACTGTTTGCATCTTTCGCCACATATACATATATAGGCAATAAAATTTAATAATAATTGATTGCGCGGGTGGTGGTAACAATTCTTTAAATCAAGTTTGCGAGCTTGAAGTAAACACCAATTCCATTGTATTTAACCAGTCGTCGAACTACATAACAAAACAGGATTTATGTTTAACTCACACTCACAAACTTAATTTAAATAATTGTTACCATCACCCGCGCAATCAATGATTTTTAAATTGCATTTTCTATATATGTATATGTGGCGAAAGCTTCAAACAGTTAATGTTTGTGACTGCGTAGATATTGTGCAGCCGACATTTGCAGTCAAGTTCAATGTTTGCGATACTGCTAGAGGTCAGAGCCGCATATCTACTTTGATTTCCATATATATTCAATGCGGTTTGATCCTCGATAGTCAGTTTGCCGTTGTACTCTGATAATAATCATGGAAAGTTGAATCGCGTCAGTTTGTTGCGGCTGGCGGTAGTTTTGTTAGTTTGTTCGACGATTGGTTAAATACAATGGGATTGGTGTTTACCTCAAGCACGCAAACTTGATTTAAAGCATTGTTACCATCACCCGCGCAATCCATTATTGTTAAATTTTATTGCTTATATATGTATATATATATATATATATATATATATATATATATATATATGTATATATACTTGTTGCGAAATATAAAAACGGTTAATGTTCGTTAAATACTGTTTGTTGAGGAGAAATAATATATATGCAAGTATGTATTAGGTGTTACGAACCTAGTAACAAATAAGTTCACTTGTGACCAGAAGAATAAACCAAAGGCAGCATGAACGGAAGTATAACCTCATGCACATTTGTTTCATGCTTACTGAAATTGTGCAGCCGACATTTCCAGTCAAGTTCAGTGTATGCGAGACTGCTAGAGGTGCGAGCCGCATGTATAACTTTGATTTCAATATATATTCAATGTGGTTTGATCCTCGATAGTCACTTTGCCCTCGTACTCTGATGATCATAATGGAAAGTTGGAACGCGACAGAGTTGCGGCTGGCGGTAGTTTTGTTATTTTGTTCGATGTTTAGTTAAATATAATGGGAACGGTGTTTCCTTCCGGCTCGCAAATTTGATTTAGAGAATTGTTACCACCACACGCGCAATCAATTATTGTTAAATTATAGGGTTATCGGTTGGAATAAACCAGTTGGAAGCATTCATTGTATAGGGAAACTGTTGATTACATTACATGTATGCTCAAAATATTGCTTATTGCAAAATCTTTGGAAGTTCAATTGTTTAAAATTATATTAAAGTGGCGCAATCGGGTTAATTATATGATTGTGTTTGCATAGAATTCCTTCAGCTGAAACTGCAGTCAAGTGTAATGCATATAAGATTTCCTAAAGTTTGAGCGAAATTTCTGAAATTCAACATATATATATATATATATATATATATATATATATATATATATATATATATATATATATATATATATATATATATGTATATATATGTATATATATACATATATATATATATGTATATATATATGTATATATATATATATATGTATATATATATATGCATATATATATGTATATATATGTATATATATATATGTATATATATATATATATATATATATTATATATATATATATATATATATATATATATATATATATATATATATATATATATATTCATTTTGTTTTAGTCCGCTTTCGTCATTTTGTCTTCATGGTCTTTTGGTAACGACGAAATTAGGAACGACATCAATGTGTATAACCTACTGTAATTTTACACTGGTGGGCGTCAGATTAAATAAAATGGGAAGATAATTTTATTCCATTATACTAGTTTAATTTCAGCAAACATTCTCTTCCATTCATTTATAATTGTAAACAGTTACAAAATTTCGCAATATAAACTGTAAATGGCGTTTGAAACTAATTCACCCATATGTATCAAGTTTTGTTACAATATACTTCCAAATTATTTGCGTTTTATAATTTGCAATTTTGTTGTTCTCATGAATGTTATCTTCACTCTTGCTAAAGCCATTTTAGCTATTTCAAAATAGATAAATTCACAACTTCTTAAGTATTTAACCTTTTAATGTAATTTAAAAATTATTCTTAATTGTTCTTCCATTTGAATGTTTAATCATGCTCTCGTTTCACCTATTTACTACTTGCTGAAACAGCAAATTCCTTTATTAGGGGAATGCTCAACAAAGTCACGGCAGATATCTCAGAGTCAGCCTGAAAACAAAGAAACAGGCCTAGTTCCCAGTCCTTCTGGAGTTATTCCCTTAGTATCTGGCAATTTATTTGAGCAATCCATGATGCCAATGGAGCATTCAGCTTATTCAACAGAGTTTGAAAGCAGTATCCCTTCACACAGTGACAATAAGCAATCATTTTCATTTGGCCATCCAACCCAAAGCGCAACCGACTACACCACGTCAGAAACTTCACTTGGAGGAGACGAGTTTGAACGTGGAATTAAATCGATTTCTCCTTATGTTGGTCAGCCAACTGATAAAACCCAACTAGCGCCCAGTTCTTCTGAACTACTTATGCCTGGCATCGCATCGCGTCTAATGGGTTCGAAGCAGACCTCGTCAATTGACAAACACGATGCTCACCAAATGCAAGGTGAACAATATCGTTCTTCTGACATTCACCAATTTTATCAACAGTCTCGTTATGGTTACCAACATGAGTGTGAACCACATCAGCAATACTATGAATCGTCACCTGTTCTGCCTCCATCAACGTCTACGTCTTCGTTTCATTGCCCACCGCATATAAGTTGGCCATCTTATCATTTAGAAAGTGAGCCAGGCCCGTCTGCTGCTCATGATCAGGTAGAGAGGACATTTGGTTAACACTTAAGTCACTTAGCAACTCGGGCATTATCCTGTTTTAAGCTCAGTCATATGTCAATATAATGATCGGATATAATTTCGTGTTTACTGGCGTCTCATCAGTAGGAGCCGGTGTTACGCCCTTTACCCACTTTATATTTGGTGAGGAATGTGGGACAGTAGGACGTTAAAATCCTATACAAATGTATCAACCTGAAGTAGCGAGGCTAACTTCTTATTATCTCTTCGGCAATGCGATTTAAAAGCCAACTAATTATATATATATATATATATATATATATATATATATATATAATATATATATATATGTATATATATATATATATATATATATATATATATATAAATATATATATATATCAAGTCTGTAAATGGTACCAATACTATGGCCATGGTGTCACTACATGATACCAAAGCTATGGTTGCAGATAAGGTGCATGATATCAGCACTATGGTTGCCAAGTGCACGAGATTACACATTCCGTCCACGCCGACTTTGGTTTATCCATCTGGTCATATATGAAACAATTCGTTACTAGGTACCCAACACCTAATACACAATTGCATATGTATTTGTTCTCTGCAATAAAACACTATCTAAGTAATACGGATTTTTGCATACTTGTTAGTAATTCATAAGAACACACTCGGACCATCCGAGTTATTAATCATTGTACGCCGGCATAAAGCAAGCCACAGAAGATATATACGTTATACTTCTATAGTAACCTGAAGACTATAAAATATGACAGATGTTTTCTTGATAGGTATGCAAGCGTGATGATGCACTAAACTGAAAATTTTCCATTTATATGGACATGCAAAAAAGGTGGTTTGACGATTTTTTCTAACAAAAAATTGTGAATTATTTAAATCCTAATATGTCTGGATCTTATAGGATTTATTAGGAAATTTTTATATATTGTTTGTACGTCAAGATGTTTCCTTGGGCTGATGTTTTTTACCTTTCATCGGTAAGTTATCAGTACGAAGCCGCGTGCTAAAAAATTATCGATCTCTCGACATAACCTTGGAATTACCGTCCTGTAATGCATCTAAACAATGAATAACACTATTTATTATTGGATATCATTTTGCTTTACGATAAAGACATACGCAGAAAGCATTCTATATTAGATGCACAATATAAAACAACGCGATACACCTTTATAGATATTGCTTATTAATTCGAATTTTATATAATAACTATAAATACGAAAAAAATAGCATTATAGTGGTATTCTTACCTAGGTATTATAGATTGAGAATTGTTTCACTCCAAAATTTAACTTATGACTTTTTATGTTTAAATACCGCACTCATAAAGCATTGCAGCAATAATCTATGCATATAACATTCAAAATCGCAAAAGATAGTTCATTGCTTATAATGTGACAGGCAGTTATCAGCAAACTAATTTAGCATCACCATTCAAATTAATATGATGGAAACAAATCTTTAAACATACTAATATAATTAAATTCTCGTTGTGATTGTAATAATATAATTTGTAATTCACTCAGTGGCCCAACCAATATCTATGTGCATTATAAATGAATTCATTGAATAAAGTTTGCGAGTTTCAAGTAAACACCAATCACATTGAATTTAACCAGTCGTTGAACAACATAGCAGAACTACAGCCGGTCGCTCGCACTGACACGTTTCGACTTTCCAAGAACATCATCAGAGTAAGACGAAAAATTGACTATCGTTGATCAAACTTAAATGCATTTATATGGAAAGAAAAATTAGATTGTGGGCTCTAACCTCTAGTAGTAACGCATAAATTTTACTTATCTGGAAGTTTCGGCTGTACAATTTCTATGCAGTCACAAACATTTATTCTTTGTAGTGTTCGCCACATTCATATATACAGACAATACAATTAAACAATAACTGATTGCGCGGGTAGTGGTAACAATCCTTTAAATCAAGTTTGCGAGATTCAAGTAAACATGTAACCAGTCGTCGAAACACAGCAAAACTACCGAAAGTTGCACGCACTGATGTTTTTTCAAGCTTCCATTATTATCAGTGTACGACGGCGAACGGACAGGCGAGGATCAAACCGCATTGCATATATATGAAAAGGAAAATTAGATTTGCGGCTCTCACCTCTAGCAGTCTCGCATACATTGAACTCGACTGTAAATGTCGGCTGCACAATTTCTATGCAGTCCGGAACATTAACTATTTGTAGCTTTCGCCACAAACATACATGTTGACAATACAATTGAACAATATTTGATTGTGCGAGAGGTGGTAACAATTCTTTAAAACGAGTTTACGAGCTTGAAGTAAACACCAATCCCAATGTGCTTAACCAGTCGTCGAACAACATAACAAAACTACCGCCTGTAGCACCCACCCACTGACGCGTTTCTAACTTCCACGATTATTATCATCATCATCATCAGAGAACGACGGAAAACAGACTAGCGATGATCAACCCGTAATCCATATATATAGAAAAAAATTGATATACGTCTCTCCCCTCTAATAGTATCGCATACATTATACTAGACTGGAAATGATGGCTGCACAATTTTCATGCAGTCAGGAAAATGATCTTTTTGTAGCTTTCGCCACATATATAAATATGTAATGCAATTTAATAATCAATGATTACTCGTGTGGATGTAACAATTATTTAAATAAACTATGAGCTTAAAGTAAAATGGCAGAATCTGAGAATCGTATACTTATATTTTTATATTAATTCTATATATATATATATATATATATATATATATATATATATATATATTTATATATATATTTATTCATTTATTTATTTATTTATGATGTCCATTCCTTTTTAATTTACCACAGTATTCTTAATAATTAAGAAAACACAAATAACTCTACAAAGTGGATAAAGGCCATTTATTTCGTGAATACTAATCATCTCTTATAAAATCGTACATATTTATACATTTTGGGTTTTCAGTTGATTATGCTAGTGGTAACAAATCTGACTCGTTTTTACTGCTGTTTCTTGTTTTGGCTAGTTGGTGAGTGTGTGTATGCGTTTGTGTTTGTGTGTATGCGTGTTTGCATGTAAAGGTCATTCTCGCAGTATTGCGAAGTGATGTCTGAATCTTGTCATTATTGTTTTGATAGCTTGAGGAATTAACCATTTGTGCGCATTCATATTACATATGCAAGTGCTATTTTTCCCAGTATAGTTGATCGTTTCACCTCGTTGCGCAAAGTTTTCACGTGGTAACAACGCCAGTGTTGATTGCAGTGTTAAACGCTCACATTGTTTGAACTTCTGTCATCGTATGCGCCTCTGTTATTTCCACTTCAGTTTGTTGCCAATCCGATTGTACGTTTGTTGATTCTAGTTGAGGGCCTGTTTGTTCTCGGCTGGATACTAGTAGGTGTTGTTGAATTTTGTTATGCTTGACCAGTCGATAAGAATATCATGATGAAACTTTTAATATTAAGGTCAGGTGCTTGTTGTTTTATGTAAAGGGTTTCGTAGATAAATAATAATTTTTCTGATTTTGCTTTATGTAGAATTGTGAAATTGGTCAATTTCAGGGTGCCCCGTTGCCAATATATGATCGGAAATAGCTGATTTTTCCTGACGGTGGCAAGCCTTTGTTAATCAATTTCTGTGGAAAATGTTGCTGGATTCTGATTATCAATTGCATCTTCGTACGTCCTGTATTGCTACCGCACATGCGAGAACATAGCTATGAATGATTTGGAGAGAATTGGCAATTGATCTTTGGCATACAACCTCATGATTCTCTGTGCTAAATGTGATATTAACTCTAACACTGGGGAAGTTCTTCTTAGTTATTCTATTCAGCCGCCGTGCAATTATTGAGGCACAATTTTGTCATACTCTAAATGGTAAGTTTAGGAAAACCTGCTTGCCGGTATCCTCTCTAGTCGCAGACCACGGCAGATTCGTACGCACACACACAAACACAAACGCATACACACTTAACAATCAGCCAAAACAAGAAACAGAAATAAAAGCGAGTCAGATTTGTTACCACTAACATAATCAATTGAAAACCCAGAGTTTATATAAATGTATGATTGTATAGCGATGATTAGTATTCACGAAATAAATGGCTTTTATCCACTTTGTTATTAATGTGTTCTTTCTTCCTAATTAGAAAAAAAGTATATATATATATATATATATATATATATATATATATATATAGGCATTTCCGTTTGACTCTCGCCAGTCAGTTTGCCATCGTACTCTGATGATGATCATGGATGATCGAAACGCGTCAGTGCGTGTGACTGGCAGTAGTTTTGCTATGTTGTTCGACGACAGGTTAAATAAAACTGAATTGTTGTTAACTTCAAACACTCAAACTTGATTTAAAGAATTGCTACCACCATCCGCGCAATCATTGA
Organism: Eudiplozoon nipponicum; assembly: GCA_029291075.1. NCBI lineage: Eukaryota > Metazoa > Platyhelminthes > Monogenea > Mazocraeidea > Diplozoidae > Eudiplozoon > Eudiplozoon nipponicum. The sequence goes on from JAQBSW010002925.1 coordinate 49,170, forward strand.
TTGTTTAATTTTATTATAAATGAATGTTACATTCTTGTAGAATAGAAATGCTTTTGGCTTTAAATAATCTAATTTAATCGTTGTTTACCACTGCTTTGTGTCATAGCTACATTTTGAATGTAATCAATTGTGGACAAATTCATTATAATGATTGTACAATGCGTTATGGCAAAAAATTGTTTTAGCTGAATTGCTATTTTTCAAATTTATTTTAAAACAAGTGTTCAAGTGAAAAACATACTCTTACACAACGTTACTATGACTTATGTGTAAGTTTAAGTGCGATCATTTTAAAACAGTTATATTTAGAACGGGACAGTAGATTGGAAGCCGGAATCACTGTTTGCTAAATATGCGAATTGAAGGGAATTTTATAACGAGAGAAAGTATACGAAATAGCAGAATATATTATAGTTAGATAATATTTTGTGTCGGAGAACTAATATATACGTATTTGTGTCTTAGCTGTTGTGCACCTAGTAAAAATTAGTTGAAATTTCGTGATTAACTGATCGTTAGGAGTCTGTATTACGTCCTTCACCCACTATATGTTTGGGCAGGAAATTTGGGGAAAAAAGACGGTCCAATCTCCTATACGAATGTGTTAACCTGCAATAGTGAAGATAACTTCCAATAAATTCTTCGACAATTCGATTTCAAAGCCAACTCACTATATATCGCATTGCCGATGACTTCAAATGAAGATGGGTTTATTACTACAGGCTCACACATTCGTATGGAGATCTACCGTCCTATTTTCTCACATTCCTCGCCAAAATTAATAGTGGGTAAATGGCTTAATACCCGCTCCTACTGATAAGTTGTCAGCAAGCACGAAACGAAAGGGCACGAGATTATACTTTCCGTTCATGCTGACTTTTGTTTATCCTTCTGGTCATATTTGAACTAAATCATTGCAATTTGCGCAAAACCTAAAACAAAATATATTGTAATTAAAAATTGCGCCCCAAATTATGAAAATTTGCACGTGTTCTTCAAAGCAAAATGCGTAAAGGAGTGACGAACAGTGGAGACCGTTTTAGGCAACATCCTTTATCCTCAGCTAAATAAACAAAAGATATTCGTAAATTATGCGGGCATAAATTGGCGAATTGATAATGCGTGTGTCTGTGTTTTTGCGGATTTTAGTGATTGCATTTCGTAGTTTCTTTTTTGTACAATTTTGTGTAAAAAATACGACTTAAATCTCCTTTCTTTCAAAATTGTTTATATAGGATACCATATTTTACAACCGAGCTGAGTTCTGACGATGAGAAAATAACCTTCTTTAAACTGTTTTGTATATGCCTGTTTTATAAGAAATCTACGCTTCGATTCACGATTAATTTTTGTTTTCAACTGTTTTTTAACTACAAATTAATAGCTTCACTTTTCTCATTTTACTCATGTTTGTCGACTAAACAAGCAAACTCATTTTAAAAAAATATTGGGCCCCCACAATTTTTTTGGATTCCTATTTTTTTTGGAAAAAAACATTAGCTCTTTAGTTAAAATAGATGATAACAATAGGTAAAGGGTACCAGTTCGTGTCTTAATTACGTTCATCAATAGTTATAATAAATTATACATGGTATTAACGTAGATTTTTATACTTTGAAGCATAAATTTGATTAAAATTATGTTATCGTTTCATTCTGTCCAAATAAGGATTTTGGAAAATAATTTTCAGAAATTAACACCGTCAAAATAAAATAGCACAATTGGGAAAAGTACACAATAGATTTGTTGAAAAATAAATCTGCGAAATGATTTATTATTTAACTGAGATGAAGAGCTTCAATATTTGCTGAAACACTTTGAAATGTAAACATTCTAGAAAATTACCAATTGATAAGATTAAAAGTCATATTCAGGCAACCAAAGTCGCAAAATTTGATTTCATTTACTTTTATGCCAAGGGCGTAAAATGTTACTCTGATTAGAGATTCGGTTAGGCGTTGTTATGTCATGCGGTATTTAAGTGATACTTAAGACAAGCCAAGCAAATCTAAAGCTACTAGCTGTCAGAATCATAGTTTAATGGCGCAATATTCAATACGTCTATGCATTTATCCAATAGCAGATTACACATTAAATATATTCTTTGGAAAATTTACTGTAGATCCAACGCACTATATGATACAAGTGTAGAACAAAATAGGATTTCCAGCCACATGAATCTAAAACAGACTTATATTTAATAAAATTGAAGAAAATTATTCTTAAACCCTTTTCATGTAGCAATAATTTATGCTCTGTCCCTATTGAGTGTTATTTTCTATTTCATCCTAAAATATCTTGAATTTCATTAAACAATAATTTATTGCGCGGGTGGTGGTAACAATTCTTAAAATCAAGTTTGCCAGCTTGAAGTAAACACCAATCCATTGTATTTAACCAGTCGTCGAACAAATGTAACCAAACTGGCGGTAGTTTTGTTATTTTGCTCGGCGACTGGTTAAATACAATGAATTTGATTCTCCTACTAGTTTGCTACCTATAGCATATAATTAGTTTGTATTTAAATAGCATTGCGCAATTCTTTATATGAAGTTAACTCCACTACTGTTCTGTCGGATTTTACAACTTAACAAGTTTACCTTTCCTGACCAATTATACAGTAGTTCTAGGGCGTTCTGTCGGTATCTACAATTGATTCGTCAGTACGTACGAAATTCATGCGTATGTGAGATGAAAACAATTTAATGTTGACTTTGGCATATACTTGTGGTGAAATTTGAACAATCTTGCTGCTAGATACACAATAACTAGTACATAGAGCGTGCAATACTCGATAAAATAATATTTGAAAATGAAATTAGCACATAACGCGTATTTTTATCTACCACACTGCAAACAAAACTATTGCTAGATGCGCGTACTGTCGTTTTTTTCGTCCTTTATTATTAATAGAGCATCCGAGGAAAATAACAAACGACGATTAACTCGCAATATATATATATATATATATATATATATATATATATATATATATATATATATAAACGTGTGTGGAAGTGTGTTTTGTCAGTATAAGCTCAATATTGCATCAGGTAGCAAAAGCTGTCCATTCCGTTGTCCGTTTCATTCTTATTGGCAACTTTTTAGGTACTGTCTCTAAGTTGCCGCGGGCAGGATATGAACCTGGACACATTTGCTTTGAGGTCTGTGACAATCCACTGATCGACTGTACCGCATACTATAAGCCATTTGATGTCGTAAATTAACTTATATTTTTCTGGTTAATATTTCCTATTTGGAATCTCTTTATGAAGAAATTTATAACTAACCACTACCTATCTGTTATTATTTAGCAGACACCATACAACTTGGCCAATTTATATTGATTTGGAGTTTAATTGCGTACATATAATTAAAACCCTGTCATTAGACTTCAAATCAATATAGCTTCAGCGATCGTTACTTTGTTGTATAATGGAAAATAGTGTTTAGCTCATTTAAACTTCAGTCTTTAAGAGATTCAAAATAGATTCCGCATAAAGGAAATGTTAACCAGAACTACAAGTTGGTATATGGCTTCAAATTGCGTTTAATATGCGGCAAGGTTGGCACAGTGAATAGTCTCAGATTCTGTGTAATAATTCGTGTCCCGTACACATATTGATGAAACCGATTTAGTAGATGATTCAAATTTGCTACCTGATACAATGTTTCAATTATATTGACGAAATAGATATAATAAACTTCATGTCGATGGCCTCAAATGAATAAATATATTTTGGATGAGAAGACACATTTAGTAATAAATTCGATAATGGCCGCTTTATTTTTGGACTACTCAACTGAAAATTACATTCTTTCATTTATGCACATTCTGGTTTTTCATTTGACTAAGTATATGATTACTGGTCTGATTTTTAGCTTTACGTCAATTTAATTTATTCGGTTTATTATCATCCCCAAAATCGATGTGTAAGATAAATTGACAATGGCATTACAAAGTATATTATATATATATATATATATATATATATATATATATATATATATATCGTTAAGCACAAATGACTACGTTCAATTTTATCATATCTGTATCTAGTCAAAGGTGGGTACTGTTTAAATGAGAATAATTAAAACAAACGAAAACGACTTTTCTATAAAATTGGCCCAACATACGAAAATGAAGATTATTCTTAATCTAGCATTATAAATACCAATACGCATGACTAATAAACTGAAAATAGTGTTCTGTACATACAAAAATAAAGATGTCCCTAGATATGCCCTCAGTCAAGTTCATAATAAATATGACCGTGCCATATAAATGTAATGTCCAGCGAAGCTTCAATGCTTTGTTCAGTCATATTCGCCTTACATAAACAGCTATTGATCATTATGTAGACTCCACTGTGTTACTGCAATTATTTTCCCAGCTGTTTTGCAGAATTTGTTAAATTTATACGTTATTCAATCATTCAATCATCTCTCTAGTGGACGGTGTAAAAGGTATTTGCGCAAACATTGCCTGATCTCTGTTTGGCGCAACAAAATTTAAACACCTACTGTACACATTTCCTTTTCGAATATTTCATGATGTTCCTTTTAGTTGAATTGTCAACTTGAATTTCATGACCCCACTTAAAGAAAGTGTTATATGTCTTTCAAATTGCTTTATTTATAAATCTGGCAATTCTTAAAACACTCACTGATTTTTAACTACATACTTGTGCGTCATTTAGATTTGTGTGTGTATGCACGAGCTTATTCAGTTAACTGTAACTACCCTCACGCGTATGCTTATTCAAGTCAAATTACAGTGGTGCACAAACCATTACTGAATTTTCACTAGAAAGCGTGCGATATACTTGCGTTTGTTCATGCTTCTTAGACAGTAAAACATTCAGATAATTACAATAATCTGTATGAGTACGCTTAATAACAATTACTTGCGGTTCATTACATAATCGTACGTCATTTTTATGTAAGTGCACGTGTTCAAAAGTGAGAAGAGTATGACGTAAACTTTAAACTTATAATTGAAACACTCAGAAGTGCAATAAGCGACCAGGCTAACTAAATGAATGCAGCTTTTGTTGATAAAAAGCAAATTTCCAGAATCGTGAGTTGAAGTGCGAGTACTATGATCCAGGACTATGTCAGTTACCTCTTCATAATCATAATTGTTGTACATTACCAAACGAAACGCACAGTTTTTCTAAATTTCGATCACTTTTAAGCATCCCGTGTAAATACAGCATGTACTCTTTCCATTGTTGTCAACACTTCATCATACTTTTATTTATATACTATAATAAACGCCGAATAGTGTGGCTCAATGGTTTGAGCAAAAGATTCCGAAGCACACGTGCCCAGGTTCGAGCCCTGTCCGCTGCAAACTCTTGCCAGTACGTAATGAGTTCCCAATAAGGACGAAACAGGTCTACTGGATAAATTGCCTTTTCTACACTATACAATTCTTAGATTATACTGACATATGTATGTAATTAGTGGGTCAGGTGCTTATATCAAGATCGCAATCTTGATTATAGCAAATGTGTAAATGTATTCCGTTGCACATTGTATATATTTTATTCAAGTTAATTGAAAATGAAAGTTTTAAAACGAAATGGATTATATTTCTATAATTAAGCTATTATTGGTTGCGATCTTGACCCAGTTTATATATATTGGACAGTATAAACTAAGCGCGGTATAATGTATAAAATGCAATCAAACCAGTATACCAGTTTCGTTCTTATTGTTAACACTTCAAGTACTGACCAGAAATGGCCGCGGACAGAGCTCGAACCGGGAAACGTTTGCTTCAGATTCTGTTGCTCTAAAACTAAGCCATCCTATTATAGCAACTGATTCCGAAGCAGACGTGCCCTGATTTGAGCCCTGTCCGCAGAAAATTCCAGACACTACGTGATGAGTTCCTAATAAGGACGAAACTGGTCTACTGTAATGAATCTATTTGTTTGTGAAAGTTTAGTTTGTGCCTAACGGCATGTTCAGGGAAGGTGACAATTTCTAAATAATCTTACTGCCTATCATAAAATGTAATGCTTATGACATGAATGTAGTAGAATTCAAGAATATTTTAATGAATATATTTATGAAAATGTTTGAAGTCTCGTTTTAAGCAATACAACATTTTGCCCTCGGCTCATGGTCAAACAATGTACACCCGACGTTGGAGTGATGGATCGAGCGAAATAAGGCCTTCAGCCACTACCAGCAGTTTTGATCCGCTTCAATTTGTAAGTAATTCTTGGCAAGTAATTTGGCAAGTTGTCGTTGCATTTTCATTTCTTAACTGTAAAAATTCAAATTGCAGAATTTATTTTACTAATTTACTAATAAAACAATATGATAAGAGTGAGAATATTACTGATGACAATGTTAAAAGAATTCACTGAACTGGATGAATCAAAATTTTGTGAGGGAAAGGTCATGTCAAACTCGCTTACACCTTAGATGAGCAATGAACTATTATGCAATTTTAATTTGGTGCAGTTGGGTTTCATAGCCATACATATTTTTACTTACCTTGTTAGATAAGATCACGGTATTTTACATATAAATTTGTTAGTTGGCAAAAACTCAAAAAAAACAAAAGATTTGCATTTACGAAACGTCTTCAAAGAATGCCTGGATATATATGCTTGTTCTATTTAAACACTTAAGTATTTGTTGGTAAATGCTGATGCTCAAGTTAAATTTAGTAATTGCTTCGGCTGTTATGCTTGATAGTAAGTATAATTTATAACCACTTAGTAAATTTGTAGGAAAATCACACTAAGTAAACAATAATATTTTACTGTTAATTAATTGATTTCCTGAGTACTTGAAAAAACAGTTGCATTTCTCTAGTTCTAAATGTCGCGGCTAGACATTTAATTGAATGACTGAGAGCTAAATAATTAAACATTCATTGATTGCTCGGCGGGTGTTAACAATTATTTGGATCAGTTTTGCGAATCTGCTATAAGCATCAATTCCATTATATATACATTTGTCAGTATTAGCTAAACATCGCATAATGTATAAAAGGCTATTCATGCAGTTGACCGGTTTCATTTTCATTGGCAGCTCTCAGGTAGTCCAGAATTTTCCGTGGACAATGCTCAAACTTGGGCGCCTCTTCTTCTGAGACTGTGCCTCTATCCACTGAACCATTCTGCCGCACACTACGAAAAATTTGCAGTTATTTACTAACTCATAATTTTAGTCACTCCTTAATTCTGGTGGAGCCGATATGGTGACTCTTTAGACCTGAAGTTCCAACTAGGCGACTTCAATCTGTGTTATGACAGAACATACACCACGCTACAAGTGGAAGTGGTATTGGATTGACAATTACATAGTTAAACGCACAGCGGTTTCGTGGGCAATGGTAACACTTACTTTTAATCAAGTATACGATCTTGATTTAAACTCGCCTCATTATGCACTTACATTTATCAATATAAACTAAGCACTTCATAAAATAGAAAAGACAAATCATCCAGTCGACCGGTTTTGTCCATATTGAAAACTCTTCACATACTCACGAGAATTTTCCGCGGGCAGGGATCGTACCTGGGCATGTCTGCTTCGGAATCTTTTGCCCTAACCATCCTGCCGCATTCTACACACAATTTTCAGTTATATACTAACTAATGTTTCTTGATTAGACTTTGCTTTACGTGGAGTCTATATGGCATCAATTTAGATCTAAAGTTCATATTAACCATCCCCAATTTGTTATAACGTAACAAACACCATACTACATGCAGAGGTGGTATTGAATTAAGCATTTATATAATTAAATGATCGTTGATTGAGTGATCAATGTGGATAAATAGGCTACTATATTCTTAATGTTTCCATCCACAAAAAGAACTTTTCTCAGTTGCAATATTCACGTTTCGTCTATTGAATTTAATGAGTGGTTAATAATCAATTTTTAAATAATGTTTGGTTTATCTGCGTAGGCTGACAATTGTGTAATTCGAGTCACAGATTTCGAAGCAGACGTGCCCAGGTTCGAGCCCTGTCCACTACAAATTCTGGGCAGTACTTGTAGTGTTTACAATAAAGACGAAACCGATCTACTGGATGAATTGCCTTTTCTACATTATACTGATATATATATATATATATATATATATATATATATATATATACTGATAAATGTATATATAATAGGATTTATGTTTAAATCAAACTCGCAAACTTGATCCAGATGATGAATGAGAACCAGTTTGAATTATATTGGCTTTGTATTCGTTTGGAGTGGTCAAAATGGTATTTATAATATTGGACGATACAGAACGTGATATTTGAAGTATATCACTAATATTAACGCATTCGTTTGCATTGGAGCAATGTTTGATAACAAATGTAAAATTGCACCGTTTAATACACTACTATTTAAACCTCGCTCAATTCTGGTAAACACCAAATGAGCTTGATAGAAGATAAGCTAGTATTCAATAGTTATGTATTATTGATTAATGAATATTATTTTGCATCATTTTCAAATAGAATCTTGAAGTTGATTTGTTGTTAAATTCAACTATGTATAATTTGCGGACTCTAGGAACATACCATTTGTAGTACTTCTTCGTATCCTGGATCATGATGGCATCTATTTAGAAACAAATTGGAAAATATTATTTTTTAATATTCATATATTCTGTGTTGCGGAGAACTAATATATATGCGATTGTGCTTTATGTATTGCGTACCAGGTAAAAATTAGTTCAAATAGGACCAGATGAATATGAAAAAGCTAGACTGAACAAACGGTGTTATCCCATGTTCACACGTGTTTCGTCCTTACTAGCAACTCACCAGTAGAGGTTAACAATACCCCAACTCTCATTATGTATTTAGTCAAAAAATATAGCACAGTTGGAAGGTGAAATCTCCAATACATGAGTGCACTCAAGTAGTAAAAGAGGCAACTTCCTATATTGTCTTCGGAGATACGACATCATAGGCTGCTAACCATGTATAATATGCACCGTACCTTTAAAGAGAACAAACGCAATAGTTTTGCAGCAGGATAAGTTTCGTCAAAATAAAATATATTGTCAATCCTGAACACCTGCTGCACTTACAAAGCTATGTACTCTGGGCTCGGTCGGCATCAGTTGTCACATTTCGTGTCATTAATGCCAACATACAATGCAAAATATAATATTTAATTATTCCTGTTTGAAATCGCAATGAAGTTGACTCAATTACTACTTGAATACAGCCTTGTAATGGAGAATTCAACGTTCGACTGCTTCACATTTCTTGACCAATTGCATAACGGGTTTATGCATAGCGTTGACTCATATTTTTGAACCGCCAGTAAGCACAAAATGCATGTGTACATGAGATTATACCGTTTAGTTATGCTGGCAATAGACATATCCTTCTAGTCCTATTTAGTCAAATTTGTTACTAGGTAAGCAATACCTAATAAAAGGTTTTAATTTTTTTCAAGTAATTATGGTGACAATATTGTCTTTGCCAATTCGGCCATTTAGTTAACAATATTTGTTTGGATTTATGTAATCGTTAGTTCCGCTGCAATGTAGTTGATAAACTGGATTTTTGTATATTTAGACGTGTATAGGCTATACTGCAATTTAAATTCTGTGAACCATTAGGTTGGAAATTGTCATGTTCTCGCTGGCTGGCACCGGTATTTAGTGGCCACTAAGCCACCCACCATCTCTTGTGATAACAGCAATTTTAGTACGGAAGACATCAAAAAACCGGTTTCTCGGAACTTTAAACAGGACAATGTGTTCCTGCTAAATGTTCACCTTCAGTCGTCCATTGACGCAAACGGAACGAAACCGCCCTGCTAACTAATTAAAGAAGATTGAATTAATTGCAAAATTAACTTCGCTTTCATATGCGAGGCTCGGAATGCAAATCAATCAAGGTCGAGGAAAACATTCCTTCAGTTGAAGAACACCGCCGGTTTAAATTTAACTAAATGGTGTGTAGTGAACTATGATGATGATGATATGAATAATAATAATAAATTATATTTAATAATGAAAATAAATTTAGGTGCAAAAGTTTTGCTATTCTTTAATATCTTGCAATGTTCTGTTAGTCAATTTTCTGCTTAATTTGACTTTTGAATGAATATAACGTTGTAACCGTTACTATTGCGATTTGGCAGCGGAATCCATCACAGACAGATTTGAGCGCGAGTTCTGTTGCGTCATATACATATCGTCGTCTTAGTGAGGGCGCCGAATTCGCCAGACAGCCTCTAGGTCAGCTGTTACACCTAACAACTAGAATTGGTGCAGCAAGTGATTCTGCTATTCAAAGTACCAGTAATGTATGTAAGTTTTCAAATTTTTCAAATGAATTCTAGCTGGTATTCAGCTCATATTCAATTAGTAAAACACTATTATATGTTTAAGAAAATACCATATATATATATATATATATATATATATATATATATATGTGTGTGTGTGGGGGGGGGTGTGCATGTGTGTGTGGAGAGGTAAACAACCATTACACTCTTTATGACAGCATAACAAGATTATCTTTTAAACCTTCTGTTCCAGTTTAAGATTACAGATCCATAGGTTATGTAACTTAGGTATTTAATTCGAACGTAAAACAAACGAATTACTGAAAGCTAAATTCATTGGAGCCCAATAAGCTATTACATTCAAAATATTTCCGTTCGCACAATTAAATTTTCTCAGTTGAAATATTCGCGTGCCGGGATTGATTTGAGCTAGTGATTACTAGTCAATTTTAAATCAGTATTTTTGTTGATTTGCAGTAGTCGTAAAACCGTGTTAAAGATAATTTGTGACTTACAAGTTATTGTGTCAATCCAGTGGAGTGTTAAATGATTATCGTCCACCTAAGTGCAATGTTTAATCAGCCTGCCACATTTTTACCACATTCAACGACAATGTTTGTAAAACAGATTTTATTCAATTACACAAACCAGTTGTTACCCTATATGAATTAAAAAATAAGTTTGAAAACAGAATTACAGGAAAGATTAATAAAAATATTAATTTTGGTCAAAGAGACAAACAGTCCACAAATGTAAATTAGTCCGGAATTTCGAACATAAATATAAACCTATCTAAGCAAAGTATTTCATGGGGCTTTGTGAGTTCCATGGCAATGTCGTTACACGAAAAAATGTATTTGGTTGCACATTATTAGACAACGTCAAGTTATTTTAATAGCTTCCAAATAAGGAACAATTAAAATAGCTCTAGTTTTAATTAAATTAACAGGGCTAAACCTGTTTGGCAATAGACGCACGTGTATCAAAAATCTTACTTTGCACCAACTAAGTTCGTATGTGCTCTGACAAGCATTAATTTAATCTTCTACTGGATCTGCCTACATATGCTTGTACACGGGATCAATTCGAAATATAGATACCGTTAGATGCAGATTAAAGTGTCCTTCACATTAGGCAGAGGAAGTTTGGTGTTAGACGTTGTCAAACTTATGTTATCCACAATATATTTAAACGTTAAAACGAATCGCAATCTATCCATTGTGCCTTTCGTTGCATCTCCACTTTTGCATTGTAGGAGACTATACAAAGATTTCTTGTCAACAGTACAAACATAGACAACAGATTTTATTGTGTTTAAACTTGTACATAAAATGTGTTGAGTGATCGTCAATGATTTTGCTGTTACGCACAACAGCCAATTCAGTCTGAAAACAGTTTGACGAACAAATGCGAATTCATATTACACAATTGTTTACATAAGTCTTTTTTCTATCTCACTGAGAAGTGGCTGTTGAAATGTAGATACTGCGCCGTCCACGTTTACTTATGGAGAAATGATCTACGCAGTGTGACATTAGTATCACATTTTCGTTTCCAACTGTAAATCTAACATTTTCATGCCATTTACTGAATTTGTTAAGCAGTTATACGTCATTCGCATGGCCATCACAGTTGAAACATATATCACCAACTTAACAGTTAAATAGCTTCACTTTACTTAATGATACAAAGTTACTTCTTTCCGACACGCATAGAAGCATAGCAATCATGATAGAGATCAGAAACGTAATCATTCCTAGACTATTTTATGTTCGTGCAATTTACCATTAAAATTGAATTGAATATCTGGAAACATAAGTACTGTACCCAATTTAACTGTGTTTCACACTGTTTCAAATTTTGAAAACTATCCCGGATATAATGTCATAGAAACTCAATGGTTTCCTTTATAAGGAATTTAGTGAATATCGACTCATCACACAGCAAACACGTCTAATGATTTTTATATACATATTTTTTTACTTTTTCAACAAATTTAGAGAAATACTTTAAATTAAGCATGGATTAGTGATTTCTCATCGGCTTAAATAACTTAACCAAAAATTTAGCCAAATTATGCGTAGGCGTATCTATTACTAAAATAATTGGTCTCAAAGGCGTATTGACTTTTTGCAACTTTCGTAAAGCGTACCATCTCGGTGTATCTATTCCAATAGGTCTCAGCTGTTTTTGGTCGGCATGTGTGATCCTTCCATCTTGTAGTTCATAGAATAACTCCGTCGAGATTATTTTTTTAGTTTGTTCCGTTGCAACACGCTTAGTGCCAATAGAAAATTGTGGACCGCAAATCGAGCAATTGATCTTAGAAAAGTAATCATCACGATCCATGACAACCAAGTCAGGCATTTTTTCCTGTGAATGTACAACGCGATTACGGTCCTCAGCCACTTCACTTAAAGCTCTCATGTGAGTTTTACTCAAAGGAGATGTCGTTGACTGTCATCCATTTTACTATTGGTGGAAAAAATCGACAAGCTTTAATTGGAACCGTCATTGTTTGTTATCATTATTCGCTTTTAAATCAAGTAATTCATTGAATTTTGGTTTCAACTATACTTACTTTACTACACGATTTTCTTTGACAGGAATGCAAAGCTTTTTCCCATACGCAAGAGCCTCAATAACAGAGTCACAAACTTGTTTCGATCGGGCTGTTTATTATAAAGTGAATGCTTCAGACCTTCAAGAGTTTCAGGTCTAGTTTTAAGAACCACACAATGATAAATTTTAGAAAACAATTGTCATAAAACATCAGATAGATCATTCAAATTTGCTCGCATATAATTTCACTTGAGACTTTTCAGCTAAGGAAATAGACATCGAAGAAGGTTCTGGCTGTTAAAAAGTAGGGCTGCATGTTTTAGCTTTTTCACAACTTAACACCGGAAATGCTCACTTTTGCAGCACTTCCTCTAAATTCTAACGGTTTCTAGTTGACTGCTAATTTAAACGTCAACTAAAATCATACTACAATTAACGAAAATTATTTAAAGCAATTTTGTTGTATTTTTACAATCACCATTCCCATTATATATATATATATATATATATATATATATATATATATATATACATTTGACAATGTAGCCTAGGGGTTGTATATTGTAGAAAAGGAAATTCTAGTAGACCGATTTCGTCTTTGTTGAGAACTCTTCGCATGTTGTACAGTATTTGCCGTAGCAGGGTCCGACAATGTTTATAATAATAATTTTCTATCATATAAGAGAAGCATTTATTTCCACATGTGAAAGAAAACACCTTATACGTGTAACAGTAGGCCATTTGTTTCATTTTGTCAACAAATAGAATGAAGTAAAAAAACAAAAATTAATACTGTTAAAATAAAAAAGGTGTGGCCCACAAATAATGTACGCATATTATAAACATAAAAATAATAATCCAGGAAGCTCAACAAGACGGAACATTTGAACATTTTCGAATCCGATTTTGGAGCCTCATGGCAATGCAGTGCTCGAAAAAAATTTTTTAATTTTGATATTTAAAAAAAATCACTAAATTATTTTATTATCATTTGTGAATGTAAAATCGGGAGTGGCTAGTATGAAACTCTGGCCTTTCGAAATTCCAAACAGGTCGCACAAGAAAGAAAGTCGAACCAGAAACAAAGATTATTATATAACTGATAATGTGTGTAGAGTGTGGCTGGTTAGCGTAGTGGATAAACCCAAAGTCGCCGAATCAGATATGACCCGGTTCAAGTCCCGTCCACGACAAACTCCTGGCCTTCCTTGAAGAGTTCCCTATAAGGAAGAAAGCGGTCTACCTGATGAATTGCATTTGGAACCTCATACTTAGCTTATTTTATATCGCCAACACATATACATATATAATTCAAATCCAACCATAAGACTTCAATTCAGTTTATATATATATATATATATATATATATATATATATATATATATATATAACTATTTGTATGTTGGGAATTTACCTTACACCGGTGATTTAATGTCTGCTGTAAAATGGGTTAACTTGTCAAAGGAAATTTCCAAGTCAGCATTTTTTTGGAATATCGTTCAAACGCCATGCGTAAGCTTACTTGGGAGCGAATTAGTATACAACTAAAATGTGTGGACAAATTGCAGGCGTAAAAAAGCAAAGCAACATAAAACCGCATGAAGAATATGTTTCCTACAAAATATTAGTGTTGCGAGAGAATTTTTCAAAGTTTTTAGGAGGGATTTTATCTATTATAGAAAATAACATCTCATGGCTTATCCTAGCATAAATTTTAAGCTTATATCTTCGAAGCCATTGCATTTTATCGCTTTAAAAAGCAACTAACTGTTACAGCATTACAATAATTTTATCTTTGGAGCGTTTATTTGGCAAGTTACGTTTTACTCGACACTTAACAAATAAAAAAGTTATTCAAAATTTTAACGGTTTTTCTATGTAGTGGTCTTTCTCAGCATTTTTCTAAAGTGTCTCATAATTGTAAAATTTATCTCAGAAGATTTTTGATAACGTGGCGCATTGGAGGAATTATTATTTGGAGTCATTATTTGAACCACATTAATTTTGTTCGAAAAATTCATCATGCTGATATCAGGAAAAAGGAGCTCAACATCCGTTCAATTACAAATAATCGTACTGAAACAAAAAAATATGAATTATGCGGGAATTCTTCTTCTCATCTTCAGCGTCAATTTTACCAAATAAATCTGATTTAAATAGATTAAATATATCAGGAAATTTCCATAGGTAGACAATGCGCGTAAAATGGAAATGTTGCGCAAAATAACAAACCAGAATATTCGAATACGCTAGAAAATGTGTGTTTTCCCTTTAGATGAAACAATTTATTTAAAATTAGCTAAGACTTGTAATAATTAAATATTTATTTAAATTCTTTTGAAATTCGAGCTTTAATAAAATTCATTGTACCCTTCCTGTGTGTGAAAAAAGAAATTTCATCAGATACAAGAAACATTTCTTTCTCATTATCTCCTCAAGTATCTACTAATGAACATATCTTTAAATATAAATTGGAAAGCAAAACAAGATAGAAATATGTGAACATAGAGAGAGTGTGAAAAACGGAAACCAATCAATTGCGTGTGTCACATCCAGTTCAAACTCAATGCCTGTACACTCTCTATGTTCACGTATTTCTATCTTGTTTTGCTTCTCAATTTATATTTAAAGATATGTTCATTAGTAGATATTTGAGTAGATTATGCGAAAGAAATGTTTCTTGTATCTGATAAAATTTCTTTTTTCGCACACAGGAAGGGTACAATGAATATATTTAAATGTTAATAAGTGCAACCTAATATAGAAATTCAATGGAATTGAAGATTCGGTATTGATATCGTCATTCATTAATACGTTAATTCATCAAACGTTACTATACTAGATTTGACATATTGATTTTAAATGTAGCTGAAATAAATATTCCAATATTTTTTTATGCAAGCAGAGTTGTCGTTCCACTGTTTTATTGTTTTGGCGATTATGACTAATAGTGAAAAGCTTAAAAATTAAGGAGAAATCACAGTTTAGAATAGACCCGGATAAATCCTGGAAATGACAAGAAAGCATAACAAGATGGCTGTCTGATTTAACCTCATCATCATGCCTTTTTGTTTGGCAATATCTCCTGAGCTTTTGAGTTTTATGTGTATATTTTGTTGTGCTTTTATTGCACTTAATTAGATCACTCAGTTGACCATTAGCGTTAGAGAATATTTAGTCAAGTTTTTGTTGAACTACTGAGACAATTTATACATTTTATTCTTTAATTTAGACCATTTTGGCGTACTTTTTAAAAGATAAATTCACAAGTTAATTAAGTCATTCTGGTATCCAGAATTGTTTAAAGAATAGTTGCGTGGAAACTATTCAGTTATTCTGTAATGTTGAACGTTTTTCTTACATACCAAATTATTCAGTATGTATTTGAAGAAAGAATCGCTTATTGAGAATTATTATATGCAACAATTATATAATGAGGCTATATGAACAAATAATATGTTATATACTTTGCTTCATATCTTGTTATCAATAGAGTTAATTGAATGTTGAATCGCTTTGCGCATTGCTGTCCTTCCTGTTGTGGATTTGGCCGCATTTTTCTTGCGCGGGTCAATTGATAGCACTCTTAGTTCGGTAAATTCTTGAATGTTGTTCATTTTCAGGTGCTCTGATTATTGGCCTCGATTGATGGGTTCTCACTTGTCCCTTCTTTTTTAAGCCTTCTATCAGTTAATTGTCTGTAAATGACGTTGAAACAAGATTTTCCATTGCTATTTTTCCAAATTATCGAGACTTAACTTCCAGTCCCATCTTCAGGGTTGACACAATAAGCACAAGTTGTGTTTTATTCCTGTGCGTATTGTGTCAACCCTGAAGATGGGACTGGATCAAAAATTCGGAAAAAGAACAATGGAAAATCTTGTTCCAACATTATTTTCAGACAATCAGCTGATGGAAGGCTTAAAAAAGAAGTGACAAGTGAGAACCCATCAATCGAGGCCAATAATCAGAGCACCTGAAAATGAACAACATTCAAGATAATACCGTTAATTGTTTGTTTTGATATCTTCATGGGAAAATAAGCAATCACCCAGACAAATTTTGTTAACTGTACCAATAGTTGAAGGGGATTAGTCTATTGTATAGATGTCAGATAATAAGGACGCATCGGCTATATAAGGTTGGACTAACTTGAGGTGGTTCAAAAGCCGTTTACCATTACTGTTTTAAATTTGGCGCGTCGATTACGTATTTAATGAATAGTGGCTGTATTTAGCCTAATAACATCAGCAATCAATAACACGGCAAGGAAATTTACTCGTAGAATGGTTTTGTTTGATCAAACTTGATCTCCAAAATGCGCGGTATGATAATTCCAACCAAAATTGTATTGCCCATAATAGACCAATATCGCACTAGCAACACAGATTCTGGATGGATGTCGACCACACTCTCCGTTTTTACTACAACGAATCCACATTTGCTAAACTATCATAAAATAATAAATGATTTAAATTTATACTTCTATTTTCACACCTATTTTGGTGACTCAATTAACCCAGAAATTTTCATACAAAATTATAAGGAGCATACATATCAATTTGACAAGCAATACAATTTTCTTTATACTTACATTATTAAAGTATCTTTCAGATAGGTGACTTAATGAGTTAAAACTGTACTTACTTAATTGATTAATAATTAATAATTATCTCCATAAGATAACTCTAAATAAGGCAATTTGACGTGTTATAAATTTATATACACGAGTTATGTCTTCCATCTTGAAATGTGATCTACATTCGCGAAAAGCGATGAAGTTTTATAAGTCTATAAAAATATAAAACGTGTGTGATGTCAGCATAAAATAAACTTTGGAAAGGCAAAATATGCAACCTTTCCAGATTCCTGGTTTCTATCTTAATTGTCACTAATTAAGAAATTGCCTCAATTTTAGTGGTCTGTTCTATAACCAGAGCTTAATTGCTTTGGACTCTTGAAACTCATACAATACACCACCTTAGACGTGTAATACTTGAAAGTCTCGGTTATAAAACAACTAATGTTTTTTTGTAAGCATTTTCGTGAAGTGACGCTCATTTGGCGTCTTTCTCAACCTAAAGCTCCTAATAGCCACTCGTATTCTTTCATTATAAAACACAAACCTTCACACGATATTGTATGAAAGCACTATGTCCGGGTTTCATTTTGTACATGTTGTCAGTATAAAGCAAAACAGAGCATAGAATAGAAGATGCAATTCATGAATTAAACCAGTTTTGTCCTCGTTTTCATTATATATATATATATATATATATATATATATATATATATATATATATATATATATATAGTTGCATGATTTTATATGTATATAAGGAAAATATATTTATAAGACTTCCTTTATTTTAGGTTTTCCAGAAATTGCTCAACCGGCTTTTCGACATACTTTTCATGCGGGAGAACATCTGGTAAGGAAATATTTTCAAAGTTCACCCTATTAAAATTTCAGTTTACATTGATACCTTCGATAAGAAAATCTGTTTAAAATTACCTTTGACTTATAGATTTTTGTTTATAAATCGACTATAAAATTATAAGTGCGTCATTTTAGAAACTAACTCTGTTCTGAAGAAACTAAAACCATTACGAAATAATCCGAGACAACGGTCTTACAGATTGCGAAATTAACAGAAAGTTTATACGCCTTTACAGAATTAATATATTTTACGCGTGAAAATCCAGCCATTTTCGTACCAAATCAAAAGTCCGGGCACATTAATTTACGCAAACTACCGTTACCAAAATTTCAGACTCTATTTGTTAGACAAATAGTTGATTTGCATAACTACCTGACCTTACTTGTGGCTAACATAGGATTGATACCAGTTCTTCCTTTGTTGAAAAAATTTCGCATAACCTTGTCGGTACCATTCAACTGTCCACAAATCGTCACAAGCCTTAACAGAAAACTAATAAAGCAAATTTAATATTTCTTCTAACCGTTAAATCAATATTTATGACTTTGTTGTCTCGTAATATATAACTGACGTTTCACTAGATGAACGCGCGTCGCGTAATTGTGTATGTCTATGGCTAAATGAAACAACAATGGCCGAGTTTTAATTTTCACTATGCATGCGTACACACTTTTGAGAAAGGGAAAAAAAAACATAAAATCCATGCATAAAAACCATGCTCAGTTAAATAAAAATTAAAGATAGACAGTTAATACAATTATGAATTTTCAAACAAACCATTCGGTGTGAACTAATGACTGACTAATATCATAACAACTACCGTCATTTCATGAAACGAGCGCACGATGCTAACATGCATGTGTGTGCATATGTAACTGGTAAGTATTCATAGTTACATATCATTTTTTGTGGAGAACAAATGTATACGAGATTGTGTATTAGGTGCTGCGTACCTGGTAACGTATTAGTTTAAATAAGTTCAGAAGGATAAACCAAAGGCAGCATGAACGAAAGTTATAAGTTCATGAGTCCATGCGTTGCATGTGTACACGTGTTTCATCAGTAGAAGCCAGTACTACGCCCTAAATCTACTATTAATGTGATCATATATATATATATATATATATATATATATATATATATATATATATATATATATATAGCTTGTGAAGGGTAACAACATTATGCATGTCGAGTCAGTACATGCTTCAAACACAGTGGATTTCAAAAGCTAAATTGCATCAAAATTGAGAATTACAACAGCTTTTACTGCTGCAGAACCATACACTCTGGTCTTGGTCGATATCAGTTATCTCATTTCGTGGTATTAATTATGTCTTTCAATTACTCATTTAATATGCAAGTATGTATTAGGGGTTGCGAACCAAGTAAAAAATTGGTTCAATTATTACCAGAAGGATAAACTAAAGACATCAAGTACGGAAAGTATAATCTCGTGCAAATTCGAATGCACGAAACGAATGTGCACGAGATTATACTTTCCATTCTTGCTGTCTTTGGTTTATCCTTTTGGTCATAATTGAAATAATTTGTTACTAGTTTCGAAACACCTTATACATACTTGCTTATATATTAGTTCTCCGCCAAAAACAGTATCTAACTTTTATATATTGAATTGCATAATGTCATGATATTTGCAAAATGTGATAACTGATATCGATCAAGGCCAGGATGTGTGGATTTACTGGGGTAACAGGTGTTCAGAAATAGTTGTAATTGTCAACTTCCTTGAACTATAGCATACATTGAAATCCATCATGTTGTTACCATGTACCAACTTGGCTACCATAGTGTTAGTACCATGTACCTTTTCGATACCATAACGTTGGTATCGGTTACTGACACAATAGCCATAGTGTTGGTATCATTTACAGACTCGATATACATATTACATAAAGTAATTCAGCGTTGAAGTCGCATTATCGAGTCTTTATATGATGTTAGCTTCACTACTGCAGGTTTACACATTCGTCTAGGAGATTGTAAAATCATATTTTCCCACATTCCTCATCCGAATATGCAGTGGGTAACATACATGAGACTTCAATTATTGCATGGGACTTCCTACACACCTGACGTTATCAAGGGTTCATTGTTTTCTTTTTTGGGTTGGGAGTCTGGTAATATTATGAGCCTATAGTCCTCCTTCACACAACAGATTTCTCATGCTGCAACTTAGGGTTAAATGTACTTCCGACATCCATCATTTTGCAATTTATTAACTTATGAGGGTATCTTTAGTCCTGAATATTTCACACCGTCTAATTATATATATATATATATATATATATATATATATATATATATATATATATATATATATATATATATCCATTCCTTTTTAATTAAACAGTATTCTTATAATTAGGAAAACACAAATAACAAAGTGGATAAAGGCCATTTATTTCGTGAATACTAATCATCTCTTATACAATCATACATATTTATAAATTTTGGGTTTTCAATTGATTATGCTAGTGGTAACAAATCTGACTCGTTTTTACTGCTGTTTCTTGTTTTGACTAGTTGTTGAGTGTGTATTCGTTTGTGTTTGTGTGTATGCGTGTTTGCATGTAAAATTCATTCTCGCAGTATTGCGAAGTGATGTCTGAGATCTTGTCATTATTGTTTTGGATAGAATTAACCATTTGTGCGCATTGTTCACTGTTACATATACAAGTGCTATTTTTCCCAGTATAGTTGATCGTTTCACCTCGTTGCGCAAAGTTGTCGTTTTCACATGGTAACAACGCCAGTGTTGATTGCAATGTTAAACGCTCACATTGTTTGGAGACTTCTGTCACCGTATGCGCCTCTGTTATTTCCACTTCAGTTTGTTGTCAATCCGATTGTACGTTTGTTGATTCTAGTCGAGGGCCTGTTTGTTCTCGGCTGGATACTAGTAGATTGTTGTTGAATTTTGTTATTCTTGGTCAGTCGATAAGAATATCATGTTGATGAAACTTTTGAATATTAAAGTCAGGTGCTTGTTGTTTTATGTAAAGGGCTTCGTAGATAAATAATAATTTTTCTGATTTTGCTTTGTGTAGAATTGTGAAATTGGTCGAATTGACAGGGTGCCCCGTTGCCAATATATGATCGGAAATAGCTCATTTTCCTGACGGTGCCAAGCCTTTGTTAATCAATTTCTGTGGCAAATGTTGCTGGATTCTGCTTATCAATTGCTTCTTCGTACGTCCGATATATGTCCTACCGCACATACATGAGAATTTGTAGACTATGAATGATTTGGAGAGAATTGGCAATTGATCTTTGGCATCCAACCTCATGATTCTCTGTGTACTAAATGTCATATTAACTTTAACACTGGGAAAGTTCTCCTTAGTTATTCTATTCAGCGGCTGTGCAATTATTGAGGCTGGTACGTCGCCTCTAAATGATAAATTTAGGAAAACCTGCTTGACTGTATCCTCTCTAGTACGAATCTTCCGTTGTCTGATTTTGACATCAATGAAACGCTCTGGGCAGTTGTTCATTCGCAAAATTTTCCTGAGGTAGCCCAGTTCTTTCTCAATCTTGTGTTCAGAGCAGATCTTCCTGATTCTGTTTGCTAGGTTGTTTACTAAGTTTCTTTTGTGGGATTTTGGCACACTACTGTTGTAGTGAATGTATTGTCCGGTGAAAGTGGAATTTCTATATATGGCCAGTGTCAAATCCCCGTTTTCTTCTCGAGTGAGTTTGATGTCAAGGAAGGGAAAACTGTCGTCTTTCTCTACCTCGAGAGTGAATTTGATGATATATATATATATATATATATATATATATATATATCACTTTCGAATTTTGAACTCTTCTTATTAGTTTGACATCGAAAACAGGAGTTTACCTGATGACCTTATTTCAATGATAAATTTAAGTTTACTCATTTGATTAGTTAAACTTAATAAATAAACCAATCAATAATATGTCATCCAAGTACCGTAAATATAATTTGGAGTTCAGTGGTGTCTTATCTAAAAGGCGATTTCCCAAATTATGCATAAATACCAAATAAATCAAGGTGGCGATTTCTATATAAAATCCTGACCCATTTTAAACATGCATTTGTCAGAATGTAGAAAAGGAAATTCATTCAGTAGACCGGCATCGACCGTATTGGTAATTCATCACGTACTGTTCAGAATATGCCGCAGACAGGATCCGAACTTGGGAATGTCTGTGACAAATTCTGAACAGTACGTGATGAGTTCCCAATAAGGACGAAATCGGTCACTGGATGAATGATTTTTTCTACACTATGCAATGCTTAGTTTATACTGAAAAATGCATGTACATAAAAGGTCAGGTGTTTATATCAAGGTTGAAACCTAGATTAAATTAATTAATATCACCGACTGCGCAACCAATGTTCGTTTAATTAGACTGATTTTTATTTCAATATGCATAAAAGTTTTTGCTGTTGGAACGTGCCTTAATTGGCTACAACTTTGCGACGTTTAATAAATGAGATTGCATTCCGTGTTTCTAACTCTTCCGATTGTCGGAAATCAGTGGACCACATTGTTCATACAAGCCTGGTTTTTTGGATTGGGACCGATGGAAATACTCACCAAAATTGATATTTCAAGTAATCAACCTACTTATCAAGACGCCTTATTTTATCGATTATTCGATGGTTGTCGCTATCGTTTATCGTTTCCATAACTTTTAATTTTCTCATAACATTTGCGTGCATATGTTAAAACAAACATAGGTTATAACATGATGCAGACTATTCGTCCTTTCCAATCTAAAGTAATTCAAGACAAAAATTTAGACTGCGCTATATTTGGCGTCTTACAGCTCTATGACTAAATTTATTTGCCAAGCTAGCTGGAATTTGGCGTCCAATTTCGATAACCACCACAGACTTTTTAGGAACCCAATGAATAATTCTTCAGACGCTTACAATGTCATATGAAGTAGCACCTTCATTGTGCATAGTAGATCATAGTTTACATATATATAAACGTGCCACACAAACGCATCTACTTATTGAGATCAATTCAGTCAAATACCCTCAGCTAATAAACGAAAGACAATACAGACTAGCCATCGTCTCGCTTGAGAACATTCAGTGAAATCACAAGTTCGAAGCCAATAACGCGTAGACAAACATGGTAAACTAGGTTCTATAATCCTCGTAGAATCGTGTATTCGGGTTTCAATTATGCAATATATATTGATCTTTAATTTGTCCAACGTACGTGCGAAGGCTCTTTGCTGTACAAGTTGTTTCGTTGTTTTCCCATTAAATTCACTGACGTTAATGTCTACTCTTAGTTTAGTGAATGGTAGTTTAGTTGATCTATTTTAAATATTTGTCAATCCGCAAATTGGGCTCAGTGATACGATTAACCCCACACCCCATTCAAGGTATCTAGAAGAGCGTTGTTGTTAGTTTGAGACGAAGGGGGAGAAGACATGAAGGCACAATTGGAAAATGTGTTTCCAGTGGCTTGACTTTGCTTTTCCGCCCAGCAATCCCAACAAATCAAACGACCACTTTTATCCTGATCGGTGGTCGTTGTAGTTTGGATTCACTATATTTCGTAGCTTTCATGGTTATATGTTGGCTGTAAAAGAACCTGAGATCGCTTATTCCTAATATAGATGGCGTGTATTCAGCGTTGTCGGTCTTTCAAGTAGACTGTCAACTAAGGCTGATGAGCACTAATTGCCCAAGTACCAGTGGCCGTAATTTCCTTCGGCGGCCAAAACCTGTCCTACGTGCCGGCCGGCTTTCTCTCATTCATTCACCGCCCAGTTAACGCTAAATTTTACTGCGTAATTCAGCAGAACACTAGGCTTCACATAAAACGGGATGATGGCTGTATCCCATTCTTAGATTTCTACCATAATATCCTTGGCTTCGTAATTAGTTATGCTGGTTTATTATCAGGGTTTCAGGTAGACATAAGGATAAAGCCATAAATTGTTTTATTCCGAAGTATAATTTGCACGTAGACTGTGTATCAAAGGGATTTGGGCCACCTACCACTAAACCAGGAGGCAAACCAATACACATATATACAATATACGTCCGCGGGAACCATTTTTCTACTCGTTCATGTGCACTAGATTGAGCATCCTGCCACAAGAAACTTGTTTCATGTACTTACTCGTAACCATCTAGCCTTCGGTATTCGTGCATACAGTAGTTTAGCTTTTGACGAATTTCTAATCGATTATTTTGTTGATTTAAGTAAATCATAGTTAAAATATACTTTTACGCTTTCCTATGATCAATTTACAGCAGCTCCAAGTTGGTTAAATGCATATTGCAGCGTTATGTTTAATGCGAAGACAGCTTCATTTATAAATATTGCTAAGATGAGTATTAAACACAAATTATCCTCTAATCAAGTTGTCACTTCTGTTTTTCTACACTCAAAGGAAGGACACGCAATTGCTGACACAACGGGCCAACTGACGTCGTCCAATATAATCCATGTTATCTCTGAAGATCTTTCTACACAAGGCGTATCCGCCTGTCATAGACATGAATGTTACGAGACAAGCAGAATAAGCAGAGACATCGACAAGGATGTAACCGTTGCAGTTTCTAGCGCAGAGAGATTTTATGCCGAAGTTGGAGTCATTGGAAGCAGCAGATCCCGCCAAATCAGTACTGGTAGCAGTAGTTCAATCGCCAAGGAACAAAGCGTTGTCCGTGAGCCTCTTGAAGTTGGCAGCTTCCAGTCAACATCCAATTTGGATGTGTCACCTTTAACCGAGCTGCGTGGAAGCACTATCACATTAAAACACAATGATAGTAGCAGTAGCAATAGTGACACATTGGGCTCTGAAAAAGAAGAAGTGAATTAAATCAGGACTCGAGCAAAACGGTAGGTGCCTTAAATGTGCGGCATTCCATGCCAGTTGTAACTTCATTTCTTTGGAAAATTAAGCTACGTGAGCAACTAACATTAGTGTACATTTTACTCGGTCTTTAAACCACGATTTTATCACGAAGACCGAAATATTTCAAATGCTCAAACATGTTTTTGAGCCAATGCACTCGTAGCAAATTTGAAATAAATTTTCTTCAGTAATTTAAGTTTTGTTGTATGGAAGAATAGGTTGTGTCCATAATTATTTCCTAAATTTGAAGATGACGCGAGTGAAGTATATATTTGACAGGAATCCACCGATAATAGACACTAAACAATGACGAATAAGCGATTTTGAATTATTTTATTATAGAAAAACGGAAGGTCGATATTGTCTAATTACTTATTAGGTTATATTTTGTTTACATTCTGGCCGTTGGTTAACTACGAATACACAATTACATATCTATTAACTCTCCGTAACAAATCGTATAGGAAAATTATATATTTAATTGAATGGTGGCAGGATTACCGCGAAATGTGATAACTGATATCGATCAAGGCCTGAGTGTATAGATTTGCTGGAGTAACAGGTTTTCCGACTCGTTTTGTTATGAAGTACCTACACGACACCCGTAATGTTGAAACACATTACAGGCTCAGTATATATTATACATAGTAAGTTGGCTTTGAAGTCGCGTTTTTGATGACTTTATATAAAGTTAACTCCACTACTGCTTGTGTACACATTCGTATAGTGGAGTGAACCATCCAATTGTCCCACATTCCTTGGGCGTAGTGCTGGCTCCTACTGATGAGTCGCCAGTAAGCACAAAATTTATGTGTACATGAGAATATACCTTTTGTTCGTGCTGACTTTGGTTTATACTTCTGGGCCTTTTTTGAACTAATTTGTGATTATTTGCGCAACATTTAATATACAATTACTTACGGAGTGAAGGTAAGTGTACTTCTGATCTATACAGCTCATAACACGCGTAACTACTAAGCCAATACCGTCCTCCATATCTCTCTTGCTATTGCTTTCACAGGGTATATAGCACGTATTTACCACACCGCATACCGTGAGCAGATAAATGCAAAGACAGTACTAGAACGTGAGGAACAAAATAACAAAAAAAACTTTAATCGTGGTTTCATATTTCTTTGTTTAGTTAACCTTATTCTGGTTCCCGAAGTCATTCATGCTATAGGAAAGTAATATATAAGATTTATTAGTCTTGCAAGATAGTTTAAATAGAAATGACAACAGATTTTATTCAGTATATTCGAGGCAACGACCAATTTTCTTTATGGGACGATACCTACCCACAGCCTTGGGCGCAACAGTCTCAACGTTTAGCTTTTGCTGCGCAGTAACGTTTTGCTCAACTCTTATCATGTGTTATGATTGTTCTCTGAATCAAAATACTTTTTAGGCAAGATCTGTAAAACATTAACCGCTTACGAAGCAATTAAAAGCTCTAAATTCCCACCCAGCACGTACATCTACAGAGCAATAAAAAATGACGTGAAAGTGAATTGTTATGTCTAAATGAATAAACAAGCTTCAAAATGAACCTATCTGACCGGATATTTTGCGCATCTGGTGGTTGTAAATAAACTGCCATACATTTTCAAATGTGTATAAATAAATTTTACCCTTTGGTTAACCTTAATGAGAGAAATTAAGAACTTAACTCTCGCCTTCCTACTCATACTAAATTATGAAAACTATCAAAATAATAAACTTAATTGGTATAAAGATAAAATGATTTCAAAATTAGAGGAATAAAGTTAGATAAAAAATATACATGTTAACTAATTCCAGTTAATTAAGTGATGTATTTTATTTATCATTATGCGTTAAAAATATTATTCGTGCGGGAAGACTTTCGCTGCATCTTACCAACTGGATTACTAGAGGACAAGAACAGAGGAAATATATTTGTTTAAGTAAAAAAATAGATTCTACTGAATATAACACAAAAATATATATATTCTTTCAGAAAGTTCAGATTCAGGAAACACAACTAAACACAGTTTCTCTTGGGGCATATATAGTTATCAATTATTTACATATTTGGAAAAAAACGCGTTATTATTTACACAACCAAAAAAGGCTGCTAACTTATAAGATACAATCCCGGTGTATTCAGATAATATAGTTATTTATAAATTCAAGTTGTCGTTCGACGTATTCTGCAGAACTCTGTCGTGTAGAAATGGTGACATCTGAGTCTCAGCACACGCGAGTCAAAGAATCTCAAGAATACTAATATCGCCGCGTAAAAGTTTCATACGAAATCATTGCTAAAACGATAAGGTAAGAATTCTACGCAAGTAACCACAAAATAATGAAATATTAGATACAAGATAATGATCGACACACAATGCTTCGTTTATTTTGCGTTGCTTTTTCGCATGGTTTATTTTTAACGTAACCAAAAAGCCAAAAATGTAATGGTAAAAAAACATGTGCACTTTTTAACCGACAAATAATGTTATTTCGATTCCTGCGCTATTCCTTTATATGGATTAATCTAAACCAGTTTTTTATCTCATTGATAAAAATGAAACACAGAGTGATTATGAGTTGATAAAATTCTGCCAAATCTTTCCTGCATTAATACAGTTTTATTTCATTTTAAAATATAAATAAGAAACGTTTGTTTGAATTTCATTAGTTATTACTATAATATATTTCATTTTATTACAAATTTTTGTATACTTTCTTTCAGATTACTTGAATTGACTTCACTTTATCAAAGAATGAATGACGATTACAATTTCTAAAGTTGACGGTGTGTTGTAGCAAATTTGAACGTTTCATGGGTCCGAATTTTTAGCAATATTTATTGTTGACAGATTTTTTTGGTAAATTATTCGTGGAACTGTGCACAAAAACATGTCCAGGTTAATGCTCCTCATTTTTAAATGTGAATTATTTTAATCTTTTATAATTCAACAGTCTTTTATCATTAGAAATAACCAATATTAACATCGTTTGAAAATTTCTTTATAAATCAACCGAAAGGCGATTTCGCACAAATACTATGATTTGAATTTTATGCATATATCTATATCTGCAGATATTTTACATTATTCTAATTGAATTGAATTCCGGTAATCTAGATTAACTTTGCTTTTATATATTTTTAATTATTTTCTGTTAAAGTATCTTCCTGGTCGCACAACAAAATTCTCCATAAAATGATAAAATCTTTTTTGGTGTGTTCTGAATCGTTTTGTAATTCACCAGGGGGCAAAATAATTTCGAGAATGGTATGCATAACATTGGGAATAAAAATGAACGCTTTTTTTAAGAATGCATTATAATGAGAGCTTGCTCATAGTCTAGTTATTACAATGTATCCACGTAGCTCTGCAATTCTGTTTAAGTTATCCGATATACATATTTAACGGATAGAAATAAATGAAATATTTTCTCCTGAACAAATTAAAAAAGGAATTCACGACGTCAATTTTAAGTAATAGATTTTGAACTAAAGGGCTTTTTAAATTAAAAGATGCTATTTAACAATAAATTACATTAGTATTGTAATTTATAAAAAAGAGTAGTAACACATTATATATATATATATATATATATATATATATATATATATATATATATATATATATATACTATGTGTGTGTGTGTGTGTGTGTGTGTGTGTTTATGTGCACGTGCGTATATATTTGTTCCCGCATCTATGTATATATTGATTGAAAGGACTACGATATGATTTTATTTTATATATAGACATATATATATATATATATATATATATATATCCTTATAAAGTAAGCATAAATAGGACTGGATTCATAATTGTTCATACCTCAGTTGGCCCATCCTCACCAGTGAGACTAAAATGGCTGAATAAGAATTTACCATTTGCATAAGTTAGACTATTTGTTTTGTACACTCCATGTAAAACGACGTAACTGAGATTGCCCTCACGTTTTCTGGTGGGGGGAGATCAATATTTCAGAAACACTCGTCATAAACTTATGTCATTGTAAGTGATAAAATTATAAATCCGAATGACCAAATGACGTGTTAAATTTCAATTCAAACCACTCAGATTATACTCAGGATAGGCTTGTTAATAATAGGTATTGTCATATAATTAAATAGGCGCACGTAAAGCATGTGCATGTGTACGTGTATACAAAACAAAAAAGATTCAGTTGAATATATGATAAACATGTACGTACATCTAAATGAAACTGTAGTAAATAGACATTAATTTACCCTTTGCACGCATCAGACTAATTATTTATTCTAAAAATTTGAAAGGCTGTATTATTAGAATGATCTCAATAGTTGGGGTTTGGTTGAAAGACACAAAATTAAACGTTGAAATCACTGAATTTTAAAATAAAACTAGTAGTTAGGGTTGCAATTTAGAAAGTCCATATTCCCACTAATTGATTAGCCATCAATTGAATAATAAGCCCGCTAATAAGACAGTCTTAATCCGATGTTCTTTGCCTTTAACTGGAGCTGGCTTCAGATTCTAATTCATGCAATCGGCTTTTCCTGCCATTAGCTAACGCATTATTCCAAATCAAACCTAACGATTTTTCAGCAGCTGTTTCATTCATAATATCATCTCTAGTTTTAATTTCGTTAGATTCTCTAATTAATCTCTTCACCCTATTAAGACTACATATTGATATTCGTCTACTATCATCATAGTTAATAGTGAGTCCGGTCTCCACTACATGACGGAAAATATCGGATTTAGCAATATGTTTATACTAACATGCATTTTAAAGCTCACCTCTTCTTACCTTGATTGGACGCTTGGTCTCGCTAACATACATGAGATTATAATCATTACATGGAAATTCATACTCTCCTGATGTTTCAAAGGGTTCAATCTTTACTTTTTGGTTAGGAGTATAGTGCCTAGTGTAAGGGATTGTTTTAAAACGGTCCTTATATTGTATTTTATAGCTATGGATTTTACTTTCCTACTGAATATAGAATCCGGTTATACTATGACTTTACGCTCTTCCTTACCTTTATCTGCTTTAATGTACCTCAAATTTAGATTAGATTTTCTAACAACATCCATCATGGTTGCATCTATTAAATGAAGAGGATAGCCATTAGCCTTGAATATATCGCGCAGTCTACGTAATTCTAACTTTCTATGCTTTATATCTGTTAATCTAATGCTTTTTTTATGTTTATGACATTAAGATACCGATAGGCATAAGGTATGAGTGATTGGACTTGAAACTAAAAAGGATTCCGGAATAAGTATTCTTCCAATAAATATCTCTTACTAATTTCTGATCATTCATAATAAATTTGACACCCGAAAATGGTAATTCAACTGATGATTCCCTCTTTTAGAGTAAATTGAATTTCGCTCATTTGATTCGCTAAATTTAAGAAATTTACCATTTCATTATAACCATGGTTCCAGATCATTAACAGGCCATTCAGGAAACGTAGGTACAATTTTGGTTTCAGTGGAGTCTTATCGGAAAGATTTCTTCCAAATAATGCATAAATATATTTGCTATTGGAACCGAAAATGGTGCTCCCATTGGAAAGAATACAAATGGCACAATTACTCGTTAGTCAAAACGCAGATCAGGTAATTTGGGTTCATAGTTATTTGATACTCTTTGTTTACAACTAGAATTTCCGCGGTCGATGATTAAACTTATTCCGTCGAAATTATGCGGAAGAGCACTATTTAAATTAACTAGCATTGAAAAGTTCACTTTTACTATAATTAACGTATTAGTGCGCCCAGAGTGGTATGCGGTTATAAAGTAAATAAGGCCGTTGATGAAATTATTATTGACTCTAGGATCAAATGAAAATTTATTCTAGCTTTTACAAGGCGAAACTTGACAAATAATATATTATTAATGACAGCCATTTCAAACAAATGGTGGTACTTTTATATAATTAAACGAACATTGGTTGCGCGGGTGGTGATAACAATTATTATAATCAAGGTTGCGGTCTTGATATAAACACCTGAACCATTAATTACTTACATATGTCAGTATAAACTAAGAATTGTATAGTGTAGAAAAGGTAGTTCATCCAGTAGACCGGTTTCGTCCTTATTGGGAACTCATGTACTGGCCAGAATTTGCCGCGGACAGGATACGAACCTGGGCACGTCTGCTTCGGAATCTGGTGCTCTAACCACTGAGCTATCCTGCCGCACACTACACTACACACAATTTTCAGTTATATACTAACCAATGTAACTTGGTTAGTCTATTTTTCCTTGGGGTGGAGCTCATTTAGACCTAGTTCCTTAACGATCCCAATCTGTCATTACTAGACAGGACGAAATAAGGACAAACCAGTCCTGGATGAACTACCTTTCTACACTATACAATTCTTAGTTTATACTGACATATGTAAGTAATTAATGGGTCAGATGTTTATATCAAGACCGCAACCTTGATTATAATAAATGGTGGTACTGTTTTGGAGGTGGTTGATGCAATACTTTTATGGAATGAGTCTAACTAAAGCGCACAAATAAATAAACTGTATAATTATTCTATCAAAATCGGATTTAATTTTTAATTAACAAAAGATTCAGTAGCGTACTGTGCCAGAGGAAATGACTAACCGCCAAAATTAAAAATATTCGTCGTTTTATATAATAACATGTTTTACATCGTCTGAAAATGTTGCATTTTCACCGTTTTCAGTATTTTATCTCGACAGTGCGTACACTGTTGAAATTAATAGATAAAAGGGACGATAAATATTTCCTTAATCAATAAAAAATGACTCAAGTTAGCGATAAAGTGATATGTATAACAATTTTTGCACAATTTATCAACATTTCTACCGAGTTTTATGGTAGAAGGAGCGTACCGTGTTTCATTTACAAACAAATAAATAATTTAACATTCACGATAAGATTTGAAAAATTTAAACTTGGGGAGAGTGTGAAATAAGGGAACAACCAATCAATTGCGTGCATCACCTCCAATTCAAGCTCAATGCCTGAACATGCTTCTTCTGCTTGCATAAATCCGGCTGCAATTTGTTTATCCATAACGCATCGTATGTGGCTGGCTAGTTTTTGTTTTTGCCTTAAATAATTATCTTAAATGATACGCATGGAGAACATACGTGTGATGTTACGACGATGTGTTGCGCAATTGCATATGTTTGTTCTTTATTTAATTTAAAACAGGCGTGCAAGTTTCAACGTTCTCACATTCTAGCAATTAACCGTTTGGTAGATTAGCCTACATGCGTTGATCGATAACTCGCGCATGTATATTGTTAAAAAATAATTGAAGTCGACATTAACGGTTGTTTCTTTTTCATTAATGGTAAAGGCAAGTGTGTTGCCTTAAACACCACTCGTAGTTTAGCTCTTTAACGCATCTTCAACTTTCTTTTGTGTTAAGGTTATTCTAAATAATTTTCTAAACACCAGACCCATTTTAAATAATTGTTATTATTGCCTGCGGAAACAATTTTGGTTAATTATTAGAAATATATATATGCGATGTTGTGTCGGTGATTAGTTTAGTTAGGCAACTCGTCAGACTGAAACACGTTGTCGATAATTTCACCTTAAGCTGACAATACTGTCCAATTATATTTAGGTACTATCAGGTGAAAACATTGTTTAAAAACGACACATTGCAGGCAAAATTTAATCGTTAGGTAAGTTGATTCTATTTGTGTGAAATGGAAGCATAGTTTCTAAGAGATTGAAATATTTCTCAATTTGGCAAACGAAATACCTGAAACTTGTTGTACTTTATAGAAAAATTTGGTGGATTATTTATCAAACTTGGGTTTGAAATATATATAAATAACTGGGTACTCGCAAGAGGATTTTACACGCGGAAACTTTATTACGGTGTTGAATATGTTATGCCAAACGATCAGCAAAAAAGAATGGATCCGGCATTTAATAGATAAGAACCTGAAAAAAGTCATAAATAGGTGTAACAACGCTGTCAAAAATGCTAATCCAAATAAGCCAGCAAATGCCCGTAAGGTTATGCTAATTCAGAGATAAAAAGTTGATAGTAAAATTGGAGCATTAAAAGCTAAATAACACATCAAAACTGTATTTAAGCCAACTTCTAAACTAACTCTCAAGTTACACAACCACATAGATAAGATCGAACTTCTTAATATTTCAGGGGAGGCACAAATCTATGCAGAGATTTACCATTTATGTATTCAAAAGAGTCCATGCGACCCATAGAGAAAATAAATCGGCATGTGAATATAAGCACGCACATGTCAGACTGACCATGTTATGTAATGCATAGAAAGTAGGCGAATTTCTTTATCAAATCCCAGAAGAATGACCAGACTGG
Organism: Eudiplozoon nipponicum; assembly: GCA_029291075.1. NCBI lineage: Eukaryota > Metazoa > Platyhelminthes > Monogenea > Mazocraeidea > Diplozoidae > Eudiplozoon > Eudiplozoon nipponicum. The sequence continues at coordinate 82,664 of JAQBSW010002925.1, forward strand.
AAATTCTCAATGGGTATGACGGAGACTTTCGAGAATTGACATAATCGGCATGCTTTAACACAACCGGTAATATCCAGTCAAATGGTCAGCCAAAAAGAACATACTTGTAAAAACATCCTCGTAGCAACCACTCAAGGATGACTCAAGCTGTGGTATTCATCAAATATCGGACGTCGGCAGTCTGGTGTGAGCCAAATTTTACTGGTTAACTCTCCTGCAATATTACACACGATGACCTCCGCATCGCTTTGCGTGAAATTTTTAATACGTTCAGGGTACCTATGTCACCATTCTTTGAGTTTGTTTTTTCGTCTGAACGTCTCTCAATAGCGACTGTTTGGCATTCTGATGGAATATCAATCGATTTCAACACGAGACAACCAATATACCATCACATCATTTTTGCCTTTCATTTGACTGATGCTAAATTTGAACCCACTGCGACGGATCATTGTGGATAGTTTTCTTAACCATTGTGTAAGGCCTCCACCAATGGCATGTTTGCGATCTTTACTTCCAAGGGGAAACACAGGAGACATCAATAAAAATGGAGGCAGGAATCACGCAGAGCTGGTATTTCTCGCTCCGCTGCCAAGTATTCCATTGCAGCAGCTTTCAAATTTCTGGAATAGAATGCGATGTGTTGCATTTTACCATCGACTTCTCTTTCTAGTGTAGCGTCAATAGCTACATCGAATACGTTGGTTGGTGATTACTATGATGCATTAGGTTGAAAGTAATGTAGTGTTGTATATTACGCAAGACAAACTTTTATTTCATTAAATCAAGTTTGCGAGCTCGAAGTAAACACCAATCCCATTGTATTTAACCAGTCATCGAACAACATAACAAAACTACTGCCAGCCGCAACGCACTGACGCGTTTCCACCTTCCATGATCATCATCAGAGTACGACGGGGAACTGACTGGCGAGGATCCAAACGCATTGCATATATGTGGAAAGCAAACTTAGATATGCGGCTATCACATCTAGTAGTTTTGCATACACTGTACGTGACAGGAATGTCAGCTGCACAATTTCTATGCAGTCACGAACATTAACTATTTGTAGCTTTCGCCACATATACATATATAGGCAATACAATTTAACAATAATTGTTTGCGCGGGTGGTGGTAACAATTCTTTAAATCAAGTTTGCGAGCTTCAAGTAACCACCAATCCCATTGTATTTAACCAGACGTCGTGGTTTAAAGATAAGCTGGTCGTTTGCGCCCAAGCGCAGACATGATCGCGCTATCATAGGGATAAAGGATCTAAAAAAGTTATACATACCAATAAGGCGACGCAGTACTTTTTTATTTGTCGGGGTTGGAAACTTTCTGATAGCCTCGAATTCACCTCCTAGGTTATTTATTATACCATTCCTAAGCGAGTACCCTATGAAGTTAACTTTTGCTTGTGCCCATACGCATTTTCTAAATTTAACACGAGATCAAACAGTCAATACGAGAGAGGGTCTCCTTGACGCTTAATAAATACTGCTTGAAATCATCTGAGGCAATGATCACATCATCGATGTAAGAAAAGCTACGTGAAATTTGTCGTAAATCTTCGCTCGTCAATCTCTAAAATATCTGCGACGCATTGCACATTCAATTAACCAAAAATGAGTAATGCCAGCTGTTTTCGCTATGCTTTATTTGTCGAGAGGAATTTGGTATTAAACTGATTTCAGAGCAGGAAATGTAAACTGTTTGCATCGGACTATTTCATCAATAATATCGTTGGCGTTGTTTATCGTACAACGATCAGAAATTGTGACATTGCTAAGGACTCGACAATTATCGTATAAACTCCAATCACCAATATGTTGCTTTGCTTACATGTGAAACTGCGATGCCAATGGACTAGAGCTAGAACGAATAAAATCGTCACCGAGCATCTGATCAAAATTAGCGTTCGCAGCCTGCAACTTCTGCTCTAAAGGTTGAACTCCTGCAAAGACTAGCGGGCCTTTAGTTACTACGTACAGCCGCGTAAGTAATCTAGTTGTGTTGATGGGATAGGAGATTTTAATATTCGTGATCTTCGGAAAACTGCTGCGATCTCACGTACTCGTGGGTGAGCAGATTCGATCGAGTTGACTTTTCGAGTCGCTGTTCGAGCGCCGATGTCGAATGTCAATGGTGACAGACCGAAAAATTCGTGTCAAAGACAGAAAAAATACCAACAATGTTTACACGTTAAATTGTATCTTAAGCAAAGGTTTATTATGCACAGTTTTTTATCTTCCTAGAATGATTCAAAAGTAATGTGTTAGTTCCAATAAAATATGCATTTTAACCACAATTTCATTACGTTTTATTTTAACATTCCAACACACAGTGAAATTTTGTTACCACTCAAGAGTTATAAATTAAAATAAACGCAAATAGCTGTTCAAGAAAAATGACTTAATTCGCGAAGATGAAAACTTTTCTTAATTTAGCATTATGAACATGACTGTTGAACTGAAAATGAAGTACTGTACATTGAGGACTAAAAATGTCCCTGAATAGGTCCTAAGTTAAGTTCATCATTAATATGGATGTGCTGCGTGCATATATATATATATATATATACCTATATATATATATATGTGTGTGTGTGTGTGTGTGTGTGTGTTTATTCATAGAGTGTGGATTTGTAAGTGCGCAATAGCTACGAAATCGAAGTAGTCGATTTATTACATATCCTCTCAAGTTATATCATTCCTGATATCGATACCAACGACGATTCACCTGGAGCTAAAACTGACCAATGAACATAAGTTCAAAGAACACTGAGAAATAGATGCAACTCGCTGCTTCAGTGGCGTATAGAATGAGATGCGTAAGTATAGCCCTAATATACCCCGATTCAAGCATCAGCCACAGAAATTCCGGCTTAAACTAATCTTTGCTCAATAAAGATGAAGCAGAACTATTCGATAAGCTTCATTTGCACTTTATTCAACGTTTAAAGATACTAGAATACTATATATATATATATATATATATATATATATATATCAGTCCTGAATGGGATTCCACAATTTGCTTTGCTACTGTATTTAACTTTTGTCATTTTTGTTCAAAATAGGCTTAAAATATGGCCTAGAGAAAAATTTAGCAAAATTTTGTTCGTGGATTCATCGAAATAGTGATTCTTAGAACAGCTGAATGAACCATTTTATTCAATTTTCTGAAAGCAAATACACATGAACAATATGCCATGAATTTGTCAATATTCCTACCATTTATATTGGCAAGTTAAGATATTCATGGCATTGATTGCGAATGCAAACCGGTGCAATATTGAATCCGTAAATTAAAGAAATCGCTAAGCTAATAAATTAATAGACCACTCAATATGTAATCAGACTCTGAATTGTTGGCTTTTAAACTAATTTGCCTTTGAATTCATCCATGGATTGAAGGAGTTATGTGCTTGATACGTCAAAATTTGAGTCATTTTGTGTAATTTAAAACAATCATTAAATAGATATTTTATGATTATCCTTATAATCGATTATTTATTAAATTCAATTTTCATTTTTTAAATTATTCATTTGATTACATAGACATTACACAACAGGAAGTGTTAATGGTAAAACTGGACTCCCGAAGCAACATGGACACAAACTGATTGTACTGCTTCAGCTGTCCCAGATTAAATTAATTTCATTATCCTAATCATTCTCACGGACAGAACTACAAAACTACCGCAAGTCACTCGTAGTGACGCGTTTCGACTTTCCACCACCACCATCATCATCATCGTCATCAGAGCACGGCGGCAAACTGGCAAGCGAGGATCAAACTGCAATGCGAATAAAAGGAAAGAAAAATTCGATAAGCGGTTCGCACCTCTAGTAATCTTACGTACTCATAGTAGCCTTTCCGTGGGCAAAAATAGAAAGAAATTTTAAATAAAACAGAATTGGTGTACATATCAAGCAAGAAAACTTGATTTACAGACTTGACGTCACAGTTCGCGCAATCAACAAGTCTTTAGCATTTCAATCGACTTTAGTTGAGAGCAAAAACTTATAATAACATTGAAGGGGAATTAATATTGACAAAATAAAACGAGAGTGATTTCTAAAGGGGAGGATCTGGTTCAGATGGGATTATTCGCCTAGATGACACATGGAAATGAGGCAAAATCAACTTTTACACAACAACATTATAGCCAAGTAAGATTTAATTAAAGGCGACATAGGCAGTACAGCCTGTGGTTAACTCAACTAAACACAGTAAAGAAAGTGGCAACGATGATTTTGCTACAAATCTGCAACAAGTTTGCCATTGAGCTGCATATGTTGCCATATCGTGCAGTGTTTTCAACCAGGAATATTGATGCGCTAGTGGAATCCATCCTGGCAGACCAGATGGTCCAATACTACTCATTTTGATCGTAGATGACTTTTTCTTCTGCCATGTAAAATTCTATCCGCCTTGTTTCTTACGTCAATCTGGCGCTGGCGCCAAGAGAAAAATGATCAACTTGGCAATCTGAACAGGTTACTGAATCATTGCAGCTGATGGAGTAATGTCAGTTTATCTAACGAGAAGCAATTGCTAGACCATCAAAAATACTCCTATGGAGGTCAGCGTTGCTAATTCATTTTTGGTAATCTATATCGGTTACGCTTCTCGAACAAAGGTGGTCGAATGCATGTAGGCGTCCAAGATTATCGACTCCAAATGACCAAGTTTCACTAGTGTGTAACGAAACTGCAGATACATGCAAATTACACGCACGACCTTCGAAGCAGAGCTCGATACTCTCGTTTCGCCAAAAATGCCGAAGTTGAACTAGCTTTCGCCAATATCATATTCATTTCGTCACTTATATTGCCTTAGTTGTTCGTCAAGCTATCAAGGTAAGCAAATCTGTCAACTACTTCAAGATCTAATCCTTGAAGTCGCACAGATGAAATGAGTGACGGATGATCCAGTAGAAGTATCTTAGATTTAAAAGATGCAATTTGCATACCATAAGACGGAACTGCGATTACTAATCTATTCAAGGTAATTTGGACAGAATTGCGGATTCAAATAATAATACATTTTCTACATAGTTGAGATTGACTAATCGACCGCCGAGAACATCTTCGATACTCGTATCCTGTCTGTATAGAAGATTAATGCTCGTATTGGCATTAGTTTAAAGATTAAACAACAATGGGTAATATGTACAGCATTGACGGACACCACTGCCATTAGTAATATTGTGCTACTTCATTGTAAACCGTAACGCAAAAATAAGTGCTATTGTAGAGACCGCTTATATAACTTACAAAGTTAATGGGCATACAACTTTTCGACAGAATAATGAATAGAACAACGTGACCCACTGATTCAAATGTACACCTTAAGTTTAGAAAGACGGCGATATACATGTCACCATTCAAGTACTTGCAAGAATGTAAAACTATAATCGGTACAGCCTCGTCCTGACCGGAATCCTGGCTGTTCTTCTCTAATAATTGATTCAGGCGAAGCGCCCAGACGGCGTTAGATAATTGAAGCAAATAGCGTAGATACGATTGGAGGTACGCCTATGTCACGATAGTTAGCACACGAATTAAGACTGACTATTTTGAAGATTTGAATGATAGTCGACTCATTCCAAGCAAGCGGCACGGTCTGCTTATTTCATGTAGTACGGAAAAAATTAGTCAACGCTTGAAAAATTATGTCGCCTCCATCCTTAAATAAGTTGGAAAGGGAATCATCATCTAACTATGATGCTTGTTCGAGATTAACGTTCCACACCGTTGATACAGGCATGCTTTCAGGAATTGGAACAGACACAGGTGCCCATGAAAATTGATCTATGAAGTGTTCAGCCCACCAATCAAGACGACTAATTTTGCAATTTTTTAATAATTTTGTTGCAATTCACTATTGTTTCTCGAAAATTTAATTTTCTTGGACTTTTTTGCGAATAAGTTGGAACGAGCGTCGGATATTAGCTGATACGATGGCTTCTTCCATTTCTTCGGGCATTCAGATTAAAATGAATTCAAAATCGACTCTTAAAAAAAGTTTAATTTGGCATCTTACAACTCTACGAGTATTATTATAAACAGAGCTTACAGAAACTTTGCGCCTAGTTTAGAGAATCTCCGCAGCCTTTGCAATGAACCGATGACTAATTCTACTGAAATCTACAATGCCATATGCGGAAGTACCTGTCTTTTGAAAGATGGATCCTATCCTCGTCCACGACAAGTTTGAATTTTCACCATCAAGACTAGTTAATATAGATTTTAGGTCAACCTCAGACGTTTGTTCGCGTTGGCTTACACTTATTTGATATTTATTCCTAATTGGATTTCCACAAAATTCGATTGTGAATCTAAAACGGATAAGTGCATTGTCTGTGTCAAAATACTGATTTCAAATCGAAGGACAGTTCTAGATGAAAACACGCCATCTTTAAAAGATTGGTACATGCTGACTTTGGTTTATCCTTCTGGTCATATTTGAACTAATTTGTTACTAGTTGCGAAACACCTAACACACAATTGTATATAAATTAGAGCTCTGCAACAAACATTATCTAAATGCTACATGATCTATTTGAGTAAATTGTTGTTCGAGGGCTCTAGGACACCATGTGGAACAACGCATTACACTACAATTGAAATTTGTTCCAATGAAGTATGGTCTATGTGCCACGAATCTATTCTATAGTCGTTCATCAATACCATTGATTATAACACCTATATGAAATTCATCATCATCATCATCATGTCCAGCCACACAAAAGTCAAGTGACTAATATTTCACTGCCATATAACCATGAGTGAAAAAAGTATGTAAGTGAATTTAGACAAATTATTAGTGAGATTTACGAGAGAGAGAGAGAGGGGTAGAGCGAGAAGGAATACCTTGCTACTATGAGTAAATTTATCAGGATAACTCACATAAATGAGGCAAACTAAGCCTCTCCACAACACCATCATGGCCAAGTTAGCATTCGGGCAAGGCGACATCAGCAATACAGCTTCCTTGCGGATTTTACTGTATCACGTCATAAACAAACCAAACCTTGCAGCCTAGCACACTACCAAAGAAAGAAGTTACGAAGATGATTATACTAGACATCTGCAACAAGATCGCCACTGAGCTCGATTCGATACCACTATCGCTAAGGGTTTATGACCAGAACTATCATGCACGAGGACCCCATCCCGGCAGACGAGTGGGTCCTATACTACCAATTTTGATGTAAGTGACTTTAATTGTTTCTGCCATGATGAAATCTACACACCTTGTTTCTTACGCCAATTTGGTGCTGGGTGAGAGAACAGAGCTCAATTGAGCAATCGAATTGAGAGAATACGCAAAATGTGACCTAGCCAACGTAGTTGACGGAGACTTATTTGTTTTTCTAACGACGAGCACTTATTGTCAGATCCATAATATTTCTACAGATGTCAACGTTAGTTATTCGTTGTTGGTAACCAACATGTGCTATAATTTAACAATAATTGTTTGCGCGGGTGGTGGTAACAATTCTCTAAATCAAGTTTGCGAGGTTGAAGTAAAAACCAATCCCATTGTATTTAACCAGACGTCGAACAACATAACAAAATTACCGCCAGCTGCAACGCACTGACGCGTTTCGACCTTCCATGATCATCATCAGAGTACGACAGCAAACTGACTATCGAGGATCAAACCGCATTGAATATATATGGAAATCAAATTTAGATATGCGGCTCTCACCTCTAGCAGTCTCGCACACATTGAACTTGAATGGAAATGTCGGCTGCACAATTTCTATGCAGTCACTAACATTAACTGTTGTTCAACGACTGGTTGAATACAATGGGCTTGTTGTTTATTTGAAGCTTCCAAAATTGATTTAAAGAATTGTAACCGCCACACACGTAAACAATTATTGTTAAATTGTACTGCCTATATATGTATATGTGGCGAAAGCTACAAACAGTTAATGTTCGTGACTGCATAGAAATTGTGCATCCGACATTTCCAGTCAAGTTCAATGTATGCAAGACTGCTAGAGGTGAGAGCCGCATATCTAAATTTGATTTCCATATATATTCAATGCGGTTTGATCCTCGACAGTCAGTTTGCCGTCGTACTCTGATGATGATCAAGGAAGGTCGAAACGCGTCAGTGCGTTGCGGCTGGCGGTAGTTTTGTTATGTTGTTCGACGACTGGTTAAATACAATGCGATTGGTGTTTACTTCAAGTTCGCAAACTTGTTTTAAAGAATTGTTACCACCACTAGCGCAAACAATTATTGTTAAATAGTATTGCCTATATATGTACATGTGGCGAAAGCTAAAAACAGTTAATGTTCGTGACTGCATAGAAATTGTGCCGCCTATATTTACAGTCCAGTTAAAAGTATGCGAGACTGCTAGAAGTGAGAGCCGCATAACTAAATTTCATTTCTATATATATTCAATGCGGTTTGATCCTCGATAGTGAGTTTGCCGTCGTACTCTGATGATGACCAAGGAAGATCGAAACGCGTCAGTGCCTTGCGGCTGGCGGTAGTTTTGTTATGTTGTTCGACGACTGGTTAAATACAATGGGATTGGTGTTTACTTCAAGCTCGCAAACTTGATTTAAAGAATTGATACCACCACCCGCGCAATCAATTATTGTTTAAATTGTATTGCCTATATATGTATATGTGGCGAAAGCTGCAAACAGTTAATGTTCGTGACTGCATAGAAATTGTGCAGCCGACATATCCAGTCAAGTTCAATGTATGCGAGACTGCTAGAGGTGAGAGCCGCAAATCTAAATTTGATTTCCATATATATTCAATGCGGTTTGATCCTCGATAGTCAGTTTGCCGTCGTACTCTGATAATGATCATGGAAGGTCGAAACGCGTCAGTGCGTTGCGGCTGGCACTAGTTTTGTTATGTAGTTGGACGACTGGTTAAATACAATGGGATTGGTGTTTGCTTCAAGCTCGCAAACTTGATTTAAATAATTGTAACCACCACCCGCACCAAACAATAATTGTTAAATTGTATTGCCTTCATGTTCATGACTGCATAGAAACTGTGCAAGCGGCACTTGCAGTCCAGTTAAATGTATGTGAGACTGCTAGAAGTAAGAGCGGCATATCTAAATTTGAATTCTATATATATTCAATGAGGTTTGATCCTCAGTTGTCAGTTTGCCGTCCTAATCTGGTGATGATCAACGAAGGTCGAAACGCGTCAGTGCGTTGCGTCTGGTGGTAGTTTTGTTATATTTTACGACGACTGGTTAAATACAATGGGATTGGTGTTTTTTTCAAGTCCGCAAACTTGATTTGAAGAATTTTTACCACCACCCGCGCAAACAATTATTGTTTAAATTGTATTGCCTATATATGTACATGTGGCGAAAGCTACAAACAGTTAATGTTCGTGACTGCATAGAAATTGTGCAACCGACATTTGCAGACCCGTTCAATGTATGCGAGACTGCTAGAGATGAGAACCGCGTATCTAAATTTGATTTCTGTATATATTCAATGCGGTTTGTTCCTCGGTAGTCAATTTGCCGTCGTACTCTGATGATGACCAAGGAAGGTTGAAATGCGTTAGTGCGTTGCAACTGTCAGTAGTTTTGTTATGTTGTTCGACGACTGATTAAATACAATGGGATTGGTGTTTACTTAAAACTCGCAAACTTGATCAAAGAATTGTAACCAGCACCCGCGCAAACAATTATTGTTAAATTGTATTGCCAATTTATATGTGTGTGAGTGGCGTAAGCTACATTCAGATAATGTTCGTGACTGCATAGAAATTGTGCAGCCGACATTTGCAGTCAGGTTCAATGTATGCGAGAGTACTATAGGTGAGAGCTGCAGATCTAATTTTCATTACTATATAGGTACTCATTGCCGTTTGATCCTCGTTAGTCAGTTTGCCGTCGTACTCTGATAATGATCATGGAAGGTCGAAACGCGTCAGTGCGTTGCGGCTGGCACTAGTTTTGTTATGTTGTTGGACGACTGGTTAAATACAATGGGATTGGTGTTTGCTTCAAGCTCGCAAACTTGATTTAAATAATTGTAACCACCACCCGCGCAAACAATAATTGTTAAATTGTATTGCCTATATGTTCATGACTGCATAGAAACTGTGCAAGCGGCACTTGCCAGTCAAGTTCAATGTATGCGAGACTGCTAGAGGTGAGAGCGGCATATCTAAATTTGAATTCCATATATATTCAATGAGGTTTGATCCTCGATAGTCAGTTTGCCGTCGTACTCTGATGATGATCATGGAAGGTCGAAACGCGTCAGTGCGTTGCGGCTGGCGGTAGTTTTGTTATGTTGTTCGACGACTGGTTAAATACAATGGGATTGGTGTTTACTTCAAGTCCGCAAACTTGATTTAAAGAATTGTTACCA